>JAHHUM010002991.1:112423-203737 GCA_036173005.1 Crenichthys baileyi | reverse complement strand
TGGACATTCGAATCATCCAAACTGGTATGATCTACCCTCGCTCTCCGAGAAGGGAGCAGTGGATTCAGAAGAACAGGATTAAACCCTCAGGGGCATAAGAGAGAAAAGACACTGAATTGAAGCACAAGCTTTAAGGTTTTTGCTGGATTATTTCCGCTGTGTAGTATTGTTTTTTCCTCTTTTTGAACCACATCCATATCCATTGTTGAGGTGTGGAATGTGCAATTGTCCATTTGGGTATAATAGAGAAAGAAATGGTTAAAACAGGAAATTAAAACCCTTAACTTCTTAAAAAGAACACCAAATAACTAAAATAGATTTAAACAGATTAAAACCCACACACTGCAAATTAAATAAATTAACAGTATCAACTTGAACTTAAATAGAACTTTAACCTAGGTTTAAATAAATAGTATCCTTTCAATACTTGGCATTAGGTTAAATCTCACTGGAATTTAATAAATTATTCCAAAGGAAGTGGGGAAACTATTTTGAACTGAATTTTGTATTGTTGTATGTCAATTGTTGTAATATTGTTTTCCTTTCAACAAATAAGAAGCCGGCAGTTTAAACTTATTTTTGGGTCTGTGGTCATTAATATACTTAAGCTTCTTTCTACTCCGATAGCCGAACCTAGCACTGGTCTATTATTTGTTCTATTAACTGTAAGCACACCATATGTGGTACAGAAAGTGGCGAGCCAGCCAGGAATAGAAAAATAGAGACTTAAAACTTTATTTTTGACCCAGAAAGAAAAAAAAGGGCCAAGTTCAGCAAAAATGGTTGTAGTCGATAAAGAAAACATTAAAGTTCCAAACTCAGTCATTGTTAGTGGTATTACGGACACAGATGTTGATGAAGATGTATCAGACTTCCTGAACAGGTTTGGAAAAATAATGAGAACCTTGAGAATAGATGACCCGCAGTCTTCTTATCACCAAAATGCCATTGTAGAGTACGAGAGTGGAACTGCCTTGACAGCACTGGAACCCTTACTCCCTGACGTACTTGAGAGCGCAAACAAGGTCTCTTATCGAATCAGAGCCCTGTCCAGTGAGTATGTGTCTGACGTCACAGACCGAGCCACCCACCGTTTTTTCTGTGAACTGCAGGAGATTGCTAAATTAGGTGGAAGACCCTTTGAAGCTGTCCTGCATGAGCAAGTGTCAAAATGATCTCAATCAATCACAGGCAGCTCTGAGATACCTGAGACTGAGAGTCTTACTCTCGAGACACAAAGTGACCTTATGATACCAGTTGCCAGAGGTGCAAAAAGTAATTGTAGAGCATATAGTACAAAATGAAGCCCCGGCCTCACAGGTGAGTGCCTCTTTTCGTCTGAGGCAGTTTTCAGGTAAACTACCTTGTCCTAGTCACAAGGCTGAATTCGATATATGGCGCAACAGTGTTGAGCTCATACTTCAAGATCCGGATCTGTCTGTCTTGCAGTGCTTGCGAAGGATTTTAGACAGTCTTGTGCCACCTGCATCCAATGTTGTGAAACCTTTGGGCCCTGCAGCCTTGCCATCAGCTTATCTCGAATTGTTGAATTCAGCTTTTGGCACAGTGGAAGATGGCGATGAGCTTTTTGCTGAATTTCTTAACACCCTCCAAGACCCTGGTGAAAAACCATCAAATTACCTTCATCGCTTGCAGACAGTCCTCTCTAAAGCTTTGAGCAGAGGCGGAGCTGTCCCCACCGAAGCAGACCGACACCTTCTGCGTCAGTTCTGCCTTGGGTGTTGGGATCATGCCTTACTAGCAGAACTCCAGCTTGGGAAGAAAAAAGATAAACCACCTTCATTCGCTGAGCTGCTGTTTCAGTTAAGAGTTGAAGAAGACAGGCATATTGCGAAGGAAAGTAGAATGAAAAAACACTTTGCTGCTGCAAGACCAAAAGTAGCCTCCCATGCCATTACTGAAACCTCTGATCTTTCTGAACCCACATTGCAAGACAATCTTACTGAGATGCGAACCCAGATAACTCAAATGCAGTCAGATTGAAACCCCAAAAGGTTGTTCAACCGGTGGTTCCCCAGAGTGATCTGGTCACAGAGCTAAAAGTACAAATTACTGAGCTCCAGAGCCATCTGGCAAAACTAAAACCACCAAACTCCACTAATAAAAGCGCTAGTGTACCTAAAGCTAGGGCAGAAGTTAGACCTAAAGCACCTGAACAGACCGCGACAGTCCAAACTGTAAAGAGCAGGCCGAAGCCTTGGTATTGCTTTCGATGCGGCGAGGATGGCCATATCGTTTCAGCTTGCTCCAATGAATCAAATTCGTCCCTTGTTGCTGAGAAGAGGAAACAGTTAAAAGCGAAGCAGTTACTTTGGGAAAAACAGAACAGCCAAACACAATCTTTAAACTAGAGGAAGCCCCCATTGCGGGACAAATGGGTGCTATTAATGAAACCAGTCCCACTACCCATTTAAGAAAGAACAGAAAACGGTTCCTTCACAACAAATCAGCCAGGGTGAAGTTACCCAAAGGCCTAGTTGGAGCCAAGTACACTGCAGAAGTACTGATTAATGGACAGGCTTGTAATTGTCTTCTCGATACCGGGTCACAAGTGACAACTGTATCACAGTCGTTTTATGACCGTTATCTCTCGCATTTGGAGATCCATTCTATACATGACCTTCTTGAAGTTGAAGCCGCAAATGGTCAAAATATTCCATATTCTGGCTACATATGTATTGATATCACCTTCCCAGAGAACGGGTTTGGACATGAACTTACTATGTCTTCACTTGCGTTGGTTGTTCCAAACACGCGCTCTTGTGTCCAATCTTCTCTATTAATTGGTACCAATACCCTTGACCTTCTCTTTGAAAGTTTTTCTCTCACTAACACAGATTCCAGTGTCCTTCCTTATAGTTATAGGGTGGTGCTGAGCGTGTTACAAAAGAGACACAGGCAGAAAGAGACCAGTAATCTTGGTCTTGTCAGACTGTCAGGGAATGAGCCTGAAATCATTCCTGCTGGCCAGAGTAAAGTCTTAGAGGGGTCCGTTCATGGGAACATTGACACTCCGGATAAGTGGGTTGTATCGAGTCCCCCAATACATCTTCCTTACCAGGTGGTGTTTTGGTCACTAACTGTTTACTCACCCTTCCTGAGAAACGATCGCAAAGGCTTCCAGTTGTCCTGTGAAACGAAAGTAAACACGACATAGTTATTCCAGGAAACAGTGTCATTGCTGAAATTCATGCCATGCAGGGGATTTTGTCACATCCTCATGTCTCCAAGTCAAAGCAAACTTCTAGCTCACAGCCTGCTGAGCTTAATTTAAACTTTGCAGATTCCCCAGTCCCCGCTGAGTGGAAAGAGCGAATTATGCGGAAGTTGAATGCTAAGTTTTTGCGCAGCATGATATTGATTTTGGGTGTACTAGTAAAGTAAAGCATCAGATTAAACTGAGCGATGAGACCCCTTTTAAACACAGGCCTCGCCCAATACGACCGCAAGACGTCGACGCTGTACGTCAGCATTTGCAGGAACTCTTAGAGGCAGGAGTAATCCGTGAATCCGAGTCGGCCTTTTCCTCATGTGGTGGTAAGGAAGAAAAACGGAGATGTGCGACTGTGCGTCGATTATCGGAAGTTAAACCAGAACACGATCAAAGACGCTTATGCACTTCCTAATCTTAAGCTTCTTTCTACTCCCGTAGCCGAACCTAGCACTGGTCTATTATTTGTTCTATTAACTGTAAGCACACCATATGTGTTACACGTGTTTTTGGAATGATGAAAACTAGAGGGTGAAACGGGAGTGGATTTTCCTCCTGTCCCATCCCGCTCCCACAGAAAAATGTCTTGTCCCATCCCGATCCCAGGCCAGGATAAAAAAAAAAAATCGTCCACCCCACCCGGGGTAATGACCCCCCACTCCCATCCCGCTCCCCTTTTAGAACGACTCCACTCCCGTGCCACTCCCATTTTTGTTTTCTTCAGTTTTTTTTGGCAATTTTCTTTGTTTGAAGGACCAACTAGGCCCCCTGTTTTAGCTGTATTAAAGGCCAGTTAAGTAAAAAAAATTAATAAAAAAAATAAAAAATATCAAAAAAGGAAAAAAGCCCATGCCTATCTTAGCTCAATAAAAAAAATGTACATAGTTGTATTTTACTCATTTATTAAGTGATTTTTTCCCTTTTGAACAAATTTTACTTTTTATGTTTTCAAGTTGTAAAACGAAAGAAAAAGCACCTAGCAAGAAAAACTGTACTTGGGAACAAAAGTGCAAAAAGGCATTACCCTTCACAATTTAGAAACTGTACCTGAATGGTTCACAGCCCTGGTCCTCAGGCCCCCTTCCCCCGCAAGTTTTAGAGGGTGTGTTGCTCCAGCACACCTGATTCAAATTCTGACATGACCCCCTATACAGGCATCAAGAATGGAGGGTTCAAACTGGACAAAATTAATACATAAAATCATCATTAAAAAAATAAAAGTTGTGAATGTCCCATAAGTGGAAAATGTAACATGAAAAAAAGTTAAAAAATTCCATTAAAATTAAAAGGAATTTATTTATTTAATACATCATTAGAAAAAATAAATTCCCATTATATCATGAAATGGACTATTATGCAATTAAAAAGTAAATTTTTAAAGACGACATGACGTAATTAGTGGTACACCTAATATTTAATGATTTATTTAAAAAATTGTACTTTTAATGGTACATTCATTTTTTTCTATTTCACAAGGTATTTTTTAATATCTTCTCCTGATGAAACCCTTTCTACGGAGCCCGCGAGGGGACATGGGGGAATTTTTTTTTTTGCGTTCCCACGCAATACTTTTGCGTTCGCTTCGCAATACTTTGTGGATATTTTCCAAACCAAAATGCAAAAATGGAACAAAACACAAACCCCCCTTTTTTTGAGATTTATTGAGTTTTTTTTTGAAATCGGCCTTAAATAAAAGGTTTTTTAAATCAGATTAAAGACAGTTATTACCCCAAAGCTGTCAAACTAGGAAACTTGGACCTTTAATGCTGCACGAAACCACATCTGTGACACTTTAATTTGCTTATTGCTGCTGCATGATGTGTTTTTTTTTTTTTTGCACGCCGTTAGTGCCTTTTTTGCTTTATCTGGATTTAACGGTTTCTTTTTACCTAAGCATTTAATCGCATTGTTGACTAGATGTTAAAACCTGCAATGGGACAAATAAACCATATCAATGCCATATCAGTGCTGTTTTTTTTGTAAGCAGTTTGTCATCTGTGCTGCTGTTCCAAAAGTACAGCTTTCTCAAGGCATTAACAACTTTTGCGAGCAAACGCAAAAGTATTGCGTGGGGATGCGAAAGAAAAAAAAAATCCCCCCTGTCCCCCTCGCGGGCTCCGTACTTTCCCCCTTACTGTGGGCAAAGGGTTTAAACTTTAGTGCACATTGAGCAATTTTTTGTTGGTCAGATGAGAACACGTGATTTTTCTTTTCTTTTTTGACGAATGAGAGATGCAGTGATTCAACCAGAATTTGCCTTAACCCTGGTGTACTTGATTACGACTAAACACGTTTACTAGCAGCATACTGCGTGTTAACCCCGCTGCATTCAATCTCCTGAAGTTCGGTAATTTTTGCGATTTTCCTGTAGCTCTATGAGTTTAAAAGGGAAAAGCCCTTACTTCTGATTTTCGTTGCAAATCCATTTACCACGTCCACTTCACCTGCTTTTGCTCCCTCCATTCTGAACGCAGGTGGAAAACTCGATCAGAAGCACTTTGGCTTGTGGGTCCTTAGTTTCGTTTGACTCGCATTATAGTATATGCTTTTTGGAAAAAACTACACAATGGCGGCGTCGATCCAAGTTTTTTTTTTTTTTAAGTTTTTTAACAAAGTCTCAGTTTTACATTTCCAAAGACAATTGATCCTAGTTTATTTTTCCCTCCTATTGGTTAGCTCCCGCTCCCGTCTGCTCCCGTTCATTTTTTATCCTGTACCGTCCCAATCACATGATCTGTACTAATGCTGTCTCCCGTCCCGCGGGATTCCCATGGGAATCTCAGCCTCTATTGAAAACCAGATTCAGGGCCATCTTCCTGAAAGCTCTGGAGGTGCACCACACCTTTGTGCCTCACGTAAGTTTTGACCTAGATCAATTTTATATATACATTATACATAATATATACACATACACAAATGTATTAAAAGTTTTTAGGTCATAACAGCAGGCCATCCTCCACAACATCTGCTTTTGGTGCTGGGGATGTCATGGCCCAGGGATGACCCGAGGGGGCTGTAGAAAAGGATTGGGGGTGAGGTCGGGGACTGAGGCACTCAGCGGTGCCCTTGGCAGGCCAGCTTTCACTTGAGGTGTCTGCCCTGGAGGAGGTATCACCAAACATGACTACTGTGTGCAGGCAAGTATAATATTATAGTTGTGATTTTAATTTTTAAGGGGGTTTAAATAATTGTAATATTTTGTGGGGACAATCTTCTAATTCTGCATTTTCCCCATTACATCTTAGTGATGTTGGCAAAACCCCCTTAAAACCAAATTTATGGGTGATGACGTGGACAGCGGGAAAGAGGCATCACAAAAATCTGCAAGACCACCTGTTGATGCTTCGCCCACCTCCAAAAAGAAACCAAAGGTCTCAGTGCAGCGTCCCCTCCAGTCTCTGACCTTGCGAGAGATTTTGCCACAGCGCCAGAGACTTTCTGTTCAGAAAGAAATCAGTTTTCTCGTACTGTTGAAGAGGTTTCCAGGAAAAGGTCACTCAGGTTGATCCGACTGTTGCATTGTAAATACGTTCATAGTTTTATTTAGTCTTTTTTTTTTCTTGTAATTTTGATCTGTTTTAATGTATGTTCTTTTTTTCCCCCTTTCTGTTTAAAGTGATGTTTAATTTTTATAATAAATTTAACTTTAAAAGAAGTTGATGTATTGTAGACAAATGAAATAACATTAGGAAAAAAAAAATTTTTAAATTTATTAGAACACCTTTAAAACTTTAGGAAACAATATGAACAAAACTTAATATTTTTTTTTTTTTTTATCCCCCCCCTTTTTTTGGTGCCATTCTTTCTAAGATGGAAAAACAGTCTGTCCATTCTCTGTGCCCTCTTCTCCTCAGCTTTTCTCTGTAGCCTCATGTCCCCCTGATCATCTCCCCCAACTGTCCCTTTTTCTTTTTACCCTTCCTCTGGCTCACTGTTTCCTTTTTCCATCTGGTTGCCCACCGCTCCCCATGGCCCTGGAGTGTCCTCAGGGATGGAGCACTTAGGACAGGAGGGGTAGTGGAAGGCCCCTTCCCAACACCCCACCAAAGGGACAAACAGGGCCCAGTGCAGGAGTGGGGTTTTTACTGACTCCCTCTCCTGACCCTGGATGCTTTAAAAACCTAAAGTTAGAGGGAATAAAAAAAAAAGGGTTGATTTAAACAGAGAAACAAATGACTTTTAGAAATTTTTTTATTTGTGTGTGACATAGAAATTATGAACATACTTTTTTTTTTTTTTCCAAATTGTCCCACTTTTTTTTTGGGGCCTGCAAGGGGGGGACCTTTCCCTGTTTGGGCCCATCTTTTCAAAAATGGCCCATACAAACAAGGAAAGGGAAAAAACCAAAAAAAAAGTATGTTAATCCCTGGATGGATATTTATGAAAGTTAGAAAGATAGGAGTTTTTGAAAACTGGACAGAAGCAGACTGCAAAGAATGCTGTTATTGTACCTCCAAGCCACGGTGGCTGAGTTTTAAGTTCCAGTAAAAAGGTGGTCATTCTCACCCCTGAGCTAAATAAACTGACCCGTCTGCTCCTTTGTCCCTAAAAAAAATATGAAAAAACCAAAAAAAAAATCATCTTTTTATAAAACAGAGCAAAAATAAAGCCATTTTTAATTTTACATTTGTCTAATTGAAGAAAATATTAAAAAATTTCTATGCAAATGCCTAAAAAAAGCTCTTTTAAACTTTAATTTTTTACTGAGATTCACTTACATTTGGAAGTGTATTCCTCGTGGGGTACCTGGAATCAGAAAAATTTTTAATGCTAGCTGAATTATAAATAAACTTTTAAAAAATATAGCACATTTCTTCATCAAAAAAAAAATATTGAAAAAACTTTTTTTATTCTCAATGACACTCTCCAGCGATAAAAATGATTACATACAAATGTCCATTTATTCTGGGTTAACCTTAATATCACCTGAAATGTCAAATCGATTTTTATAACAATTAAAATAATATTAACATAAACTCTTAGAATCACTTGTGTTAAAAAGTTGACTGTGATGACTGCCAGCGGGAGCTTAGTGCCGGGAGTCCGGTCAGATATCTCCAAGTTTAGCTTACCTCACCGCCGGCAAGGCTGATGAGGCAAGCCAGTTACTACGGCGGGGAACGGAAACTCCGAACACGTCGGAGCACGTTTGAAATTAAGCGATGTCTAGATAAATCAAGCAGATATTTCACGTCTACACAGTTATATTCCCGCACTAAAAACATTGTAGAAGTTAATTTGTGTCACAGAAAGTGTAATTCTTCACAATTTACTCGCAGCTTTTGCCTCTATGGTCCGCCATGGCTTCCCCTGCTTGACCAATCTGCTTCAACCCGCAATGAATCATGGGAAATGATGGGCTGCGAAGGATACTCACGACCCATCCTTCAAATCGGGCAAAAGAAGGACACATTTGTCGGCCGCATTTGGAGGAGTCTCGGAAGGATTCATGAATTGGGACAGCCTTCGTCGCCGCGCTGTGACGTAATCGGCCTACAAATACGGCCTTCAAAGGATGCAGCCTCTGAATTGGGACACACCCACTATGAGTGCAACCGTTATCATTTCCGGGTCAGCGTCGCCGTTGGTACATTCCCTTTTCCGGTTGGTTTTGTCAAATGTAAATTTGTTTCAGTACTTGTAAAAGGGTTTTGCATCTTGTTAAATTGTTTTCTGAAATGTAAATTTGTTTTCTGAAATGTAAACTTGTTTCAGTACTTGTAAAAGGGTTTTGCATCTTGTTAAATTGTTTTCTGAAATGTAAATTTATTTCAGTACTTGTAAAATTGTTTTGCATCTTGTTAAATTGTTTTCAAATGTAAATTTATTTCAGTACTTGTAAAAGGGTTTTGCATCTTGTTAAATTGTTTTTTGTTAAATTGTTTTCTAAATGAAATTTTATTTCAGTACTTTGTAAAAGGGTTTTGCATCTTGTTAAATTGTTTTCTGAAATGTAAATTTGTTTTCTGAAATGTAAACTTGTTTCATTACTTGTAAAAGTGTTTTGCATCTTGTTAAATTTTTTCTGAAATGTAAAATTTTATTTCAGTACTGTAAAAATGTTTTGCTCTTTTAAATTGTTTTTGAAATGTAAATTTTTTTGTACTTGTAAAAGGTTTTGCATCTTTTAAAATTGTTTTTTGTTAAATTTTTTTCTGAAAGAAAAAATTTTTTTCAGTACTTGTAAAAGGGTTTTGCATCTTTTTAAAATTTTTTCTGAAAATGTAAATTTGTTTTCTGAAATGTAAACTTGTTTCATTACTTGTAAAAGTGTTTTGCATCTTGTAAAATTTTTTTTTCTAAAATGTAATTTGTTTTCTGAAATGTAAACGTTCTTTACTTGTAAAAGTGTTTTCATTTTTAAAATTTTCTAAAATTAAATTTTTTTCAGTACTTGTAAAATGTTTTGCATCTTGTTAAATTGTTTTCGTAATGTTAATTTGTCTTTAGGTTTGTAAAAGTGTTTTAGATTTTGTAATGTTGGTTTGCACCCCCCGGCCACCGTAGTACCGGCACTGAAATAACAGTAATGGAAATGCTCACAAACATTTTTCATTTGAACAAACACGGTTTCTTTCTTTTGTAAAATCTCCCAGATTTGTGACAACAGCTTTTTTCAGAGGTTACCTGTTTAGACTTAAGTGCTTTAATTTATGAAAACAGAGCTCAATAATCTATTATGTCTAATATTATAGACAGACTGTAAAGACGCAGCTTTTTCACTAACTACAAAGAAGTAAAAAGATGGACCTTGGAGAACTTTAGTCATACAACTCTATTGTTTTGTCTTCATGTTTCAGGTACACTGTTTAATATGGTTAGATAGAGGACAGATACAAAACATGCCAAGCTGTAGTTGCTGTTGGAAAATTGACATAAGTTAAACGAAACACAAATACGTTATGAATTATTTGTCTGTGTAAAACTTTTCCGTAGGTGAAAACTTTACACACAGCCTCAAATTGATTTTGTATGTGAGTTTTTGGTACAAGTAAATATTTAGCTGTGTAAGTTCAGATTGCTTGCTGGGCAACTTCTTTCATTATAATGCACAGATGTTCACATGCAAAATACAAGTTTGGATGTTTTGAAACATTTCTACCCCCATTCTAATCTGTGTCTCAGGTGGTCAGTCTTTATTGTTCTCAAGATAAATGGTGATGTCAACAACTTTATCATATGAGGCTCATAACCTGCAAGCAACTATCAATTTTTGTCACATTATGTCATACACAATGCAGCCGACTGCTGTGTTTGCCTTCTAAACCTATATTTATCTCAACCAGCCCCCCAATACCACAAGACAACCTTTTCCACCTTAACAGATCCTCTGCCAAGTATTGAAGCTGGTGGCGGAAAAAACTGTACATTTGTCATAACAGTTACATTTCTCATTTGAACTTGAACCATTGTAAGTCAATTCATGTTGTAAAAACAACTTGAATGTGCATCAGTCAGCGTTTGTGTCCATTTAATTATATTTTATTTTCACCTTTTGCCATAATTATGCACCCACATCACTACATCTTTTGAGGCGAGGGGCTTGATTATTTCTGTTTGAACTGTATATAAATATTTTATCTGTTTAAGCCACAAAATAAAACATGTACTTGGCTCTGACATTTTGTTGTTCAGTACTCTGACATTTTGTTGTTCAATACACTTTTTGTAAAAATCCCCTAAAAAATTATGATTCCCACCAGTCAGTCAGTCGTTCTCTTAAGAGAAATGTGCTCCTATTGTGTATGAGTTTGTTTGCTTTGTATTCTAAAACTTCCCTTGACAGCTCAGCACTAAAGTGCTCAGCTATCCATGAAATCAAATCAGCATGCAGCTGTGCTTATTTCCTTATTTATTCACGATGCTCAGATGTTTGCTGCATTTTCTTTTTATGTGTCGTGATATTAGACCAGCTTTCAAAGTGAAACTCAGGAGAAATGAGAGGATGAGCCAAAACGTTGGGCAATGAAAGCATGTGGTCCCTGCAGAGTATAATATATAAATTACTTTGGAGGTTGAAAAAGCACTGTTTTCTCTCAGTTATACGTCATTTCAAAATTCAAAGAAATGAGTCCCTCCACCTACCCACCACTGTGAGGTTAATAATGCTGCCGCCAGGTTGAGCTTATCATGCTCTGAAAAAATGAGCGAGGCAGTGATTTTCTAAAATACCAGCCAGTGAGGCCCCAGTTCATCCTTTGGTGAACAGAGCTTATGGACAAACCCTGCTTCCTCTTTTGTATGAGGGACAATTGCTTTAATAAACTGTAGAAAGGCAGACCATGTCAGACTTACAATATTTGTCTTGGCCAAAAAGTTGACTGTCTTTTATGGCCACATTGATTTTTTTATTGCTGCTTCTTTGGTTGCCCAGATAAGGTCCAAAACACATGTCAGCAAAGTGTTAGAACCAGCATCAATAATAAATTATGCCACTTATTAATCTAGCCAATGTTCCTCCCTATTATACGGGTCTCCTGGTGAATCCCGAGGCATTGTGAGATTATATTGGACAAGCGCTCCAGCTTGTACTGGTTACTTCTCTGAAAGTAACATATATATACACTATCGGACAAAAGTTTTAGAAACAGTTTCTCATTTAATGGTCTTCTTTATGTTTACGACTATTTACACTGTACAATGAACACATATGAAAATATGTAGTAAACGTAAATTTGCAAAATAACTTTAAAAATGTTTCTGTCGGGATCTGGGTTGTGTTTGTGTATTTTGTGCTTGCAACTTGTGTCTCAGTGTTTTCCAGACTGTTCTGAACTTCTCAGGTGTGCTGGGTGATAGGTGTGACTTCTCCTGCTGATTGCTTGGTGGAGTATTTAAGCAGGAGGCTGCCAGTACTTCGACGCCAGAGTGTTTGCCTTCTGTGGTAACAAGCTCAGCCAATGCAAACTCTATGCGTCGTCTCTCATTTTGTGGATTAACTTTGTTCATGTGTTTTGCAGACCAAGTACGAGGACTTTTGGATTTATGTCTCTGTACCACGGACTCTGTGAGCTTAGTGTTTCCTGAATTAACTTCGCTTGTGGATTTCGTTCTCTACTTCGTTTTTTCGTCTGGATCTTCAACCAAGCTGGCAGTTTCTGCAACTCTTCGACAATCTCTGGACAAGAACTAAGCGCACCTGTCCACCTCCAACGTCAAGTATCATTCACAAGGAAACATGCATCCACACTTTCACAAGCACAATTAAGTCAATGCCTAAATGATCCAACTAAGTAGGAATGAACTTCAACAAAACCCGAAATGCCTCTTATCCCTCGGCATGAGACCTGACCCACATCCATTCAGTAAGCCGTTTATGTTCCCTTCCCGAAATTTCTTGGTTTTTGCCATCGACGTGTGTTCCCTGTATTTACCAGTCCTCTTCCCCAACAGTTGGAGTTTCACCTGTTTACGTTCCCTGTTCACTTTGTTTTCCAAATAAACAACCTTATAACTTTTCATTCTCTCTCCGGAGTGTTCTCTGTGTGTGGGTCAGAGCGATTACGAAAAGGATGACAGTTTCATATTTTAGATTCCTTAAAGTAGCTGACCTCTGCTGTGATGACCTTTGGACTCTTTGGAAAAAACTTATTTCACACTTTTTGTTTACTATATAGATATACAGGGGTTGGACAATGAAGGTGAAACGCCTGGTTTTAGACCACAATAATTAGTATGGTGTAGGGCCTCCTTTTGCAGCCAATGCAGCGTCAATTCGTCTTGGGAATTTGCAGGATAGTGGCCAGGTCACTACATGATACTGGTGGAGGGAAAACGTTTCCTGACTTGCTCCTCCAAAACACCCCAAAGTGGCTCAATAATATTTAGATCTGGTGACTGTGCAGGCCATGGAAGATGTTCAACTTCACTTTCATGTTCATCAAACCAATCTTTCACCAGTCTTGCTGTGTGTATTGGTGCAGTGTCATCCTGATTAAACAGCACCGCTTCAAGGATACAATGTTTGAACCATTGGATGAACCATGGTCCTCAAGAATGACGGCAGTCTGGCAGTGAAGCGCCCATTAGCACAAGTATTGGGCCAAGGGTGAATGCCATGACTATGGCAGCCCCAAAACAATCACTGATCCAACCCCATGCTTTCACTCTGGGCATGCAACAGTCTGGGTGGTACGCTTCTTGGGGCTTCTCCACACCGTAACCTCTCCTGGAGTGGTGGGAAAACAGTAAAGTGGACTCATCAGAGAACAATGCATGTTTCACAATTGTCCACAGCCCAAGATTGGCGTTCCTTGCACCATCAAAACCACGGTTAGCATGAGTGACCAAAGGTTTGGATATAGCAGCCCGCCGTGTATATGGACCCTGTGGAGCTCACGATGTGACAGTTCTGCGTGGAAACAGGAGAGTTGAGGTTCACATTTAATTCTGCTGTGATTTGGGCAGCCGTGATTTTATGTTTTTTGGATCAATCCGGGTTAGCACCCGAACATCCTTCTCAGACAGCTTCCTTCCCTGCATCCACAGTTAATCATGTTGGATGTGGTCGTCCTTCTTGGTGGTA
Source organism: Crenichthys baileyi (assembly GCA_036173005.1). NCBI lineage: Eukaryota > Metazoa > Chordata > Actinopteri > Cyprinodontiformes > Goodeidae > Crenichthys > Crenichthys baileyi. The sequence continues at coordinate 189,980 of JAHHUM010002991.1, read as the reverse complement.
TGCGGACATTACCCTGGATAAGTGGCTCTTGATACATCACCAAATACTTGCTGTCTTGGTCACAGATGTGCCAGCAAGAAGTGCACCAACAAATTTGTGCTTTGTAGAACTCTTGTCATGTAACCCATAATGTAGTGTGCATTCAATATTTTGAGCAAACTTGCTCTTACCCGCAAATTAAACCCTTTCGCATTCCCTTTTACTGGAGCAATGTGCAATCAATGAAGACTGGCTACCAGGCTGGTCCAATTTAGCCATGAAACCTCCCACACTAAAATGACAGGTGTTTCAGTTTCATTGTCCAACCCCTGTACATAATATGCTGCAACATGTTTGCTGTATAATCCCTATTGTCACATTGTTAAGATGCTTTACAGGGGCATTTTAGGCTTTACTTTTTTTAGATGTGTTTCGGTTAGTCCAAAATTTTAATTCCAGTAACCTGCAAGGACTTTAGGAAATACCAATGGGTACATCAGGTGATCAATGGATCAAACACTGTAAAATTGGCCTCACAGATGGTTGATTTTGTGATTGTGGTGTTCTTTTTGGTCTAGTTGCTACGCTGATGTTGGTACAGACATGAAACAAATGGTATCTTAGGCACTGAGGGATTTTATAGTAAAATGTGTAGTCATCTCACTTATTTTACTTGCATCCCCATAAAAGTATTGCATATATACCATTTATGCTTGAAACCATCGAATGTTTCCCAAAGAATGGGCAGGAATTCTACCACAGAGGTATGCATAACGACCAGTTTGGACAGCTTTTTTCTCTTAATAGTAAGTCAGTTTGTCTGTCTGTCTCTGTCTGTAAGCATGATATTTTATCTACAGTATGATATTTTAATCTTCACTTTGTACTTTGTAATTTTCTAACCATAGAAAGCCATATATTTCTAGGACGTTATCAAGTAAAACATTCCTCTGTTCTCATGGAAATGGTGCAATAAACATAAATGTACCAGAAATGCAGTATGAAGATTGTCTTGTTGAAGTCCTGAAATAAATATTTGCATTTTCCCATGAAATATACCAATTTAAATACTGCTCACCAAATTTGTAAGAAAATTAAACTTTGGTGGGAGATAGTGGAAATAGGGAATATGCGAGTTACTTGTTCCTTTCACTTTTTGTTAGGGCTAGAAGGTGGCTAAGATTGTCCCTTTCAAGTCCCCACATAGTATACCTCCTGATCTTTTAACTGGAGCACAGAGCATACTAGATTCTGTCCATCTTGTCAAATGCTATGGTTCAATTCTTTATAAAGATTATTTAGCTTCCCAAATAATCATTTCATAATACTTTTTTCCATCTTGCCAATATTTCAATTTGAACTGAGTGCAGTAAAGGCAGTCTGGGTTTTCTAACAGTACTGTTCATCCCTCCAAAGCAGGTTACACATTGCTGTGAGACTAAACAGAGATTTTTAAGGATCTCTTCTCTGTTTCCAGTGAAGATTGTCAGTTTCCTGCCAGGCTCAGCTCTTAGATTACACAGTTCTTCAAATAAAGTATCTAGATTTCAGTGCCAACTTGAATGTGACAACCACAGCATCAATGGTAGGAGAAACTCAACTGTTAATGTAATGAATGTAATTGTGGTAGAAATCAAAGACATAGTGACTGCTACTTGACCTTAAAAAATATTTAGACTAATGACTGGCTTTTGAATGCAGTGGCTGCAAATCTATTCAATTCCTTTTTTACACAGAACTACAAAGGTTATGGAAAGATACAGCAGTTCCTTAAAGAGCTTGTGTAAAAAGGGAGATAGGGTCTTTAATGTTTTCACTCACAGAAAACTGTTGGTTTTGTGCATCGAAGATTTGTTCACTTTACAACTTTACATTTAAACCAACCTTAATAAATTGTTCCTGAATTTCGTTCCTAGAGCTTTTAGCAAAAGATTGTCTCCAGTACACAAGGGAATTGACTGATCAGCATGCCAGAGGATAAACAACTTAATTGCCATGAGTTGCCTCAGTGATTCCTTTTAGGCAGCTTGAAGGTTATCTAATAATATACAAAATATAGAAAAGAAATGTTTCTTTTCCTTTCAGTGTTTGAATTTAATGGTAAAGATTAACTAGAAAAACCCTATCCCATGTTTGCATTGATCTTTGTTTCTCTTTCAACCTCTGCTGCATCTCTCCCCAGCAGTGCCTGCCTTCTCACCTGGAAACTCACTGTCATTTTGCTCCTGTGGAAGTAATTTTCAGTCCAGACCTTTAGCAGGATTGTCAGTCAAATCCCCCAGGACCTCTTTTACCGTTTTACTTTACTTTTGTTGAGAACCTGAAAGTACTTTCAGGCACTGCACTATTGTATGTAGTCCTGTGTATGATATTGCCACAAAGCACTTTCATTTCCAGCTCTCCGTATGAAATTAAATAACAATCACTTGATTTCAAACTGGAATTTTGATCTTTATTTTAGAGATACAGTGATCAGATTTATTTTCAACTTGACCTTCCCATAGGTGAAACATTATATCAGCCTGCTAACACTCAGTTAACATTAAAGTTAGCATGCTCTACCTGAAACAAAGTGACAACTTCCAACAATTCATTCAGTCCCTGTAATATAAACATGTAATTACCAACTCTGGTTCTGAAAAGACAAACTTTCTCACTTATAGGATAGACAAAGATCCTGTTATTGATGCTAGCAAGAATGGTTAGCTTCGGAACTGATCTGCATTTCCTATCATCATACCAGTGTCAGTCCATCCTTCCTCACCTCCCCAAATAAACTATAATTATGAGGAAAATAATCAAATTCATTGCTCTGATTCAGCAGAATAATTTTGAAATTTGTGCATTAAAATATTGTATTGCCTGAAATGTTAAATGTCGCTTCGCTGGACTGGGGAAATCTAGCATGTGGCCTTTAAAATGTTCTGAAACCCACATTTGCACATACTTGTAATGAATTAAAAAATTTGTTATGCCACTGTTTTTAATATTGTTCATCACAAACCTAAGAAACATGACTTGTGGTTTTTTGTATAACAATGACCATCAGTGGGACCCTTTGTGGGGTGCCTTGAGACGACATTGTTGAAAATAAGCGCCGTTTAACTAAATAATCTGAACTGAAACTATCTGTGTAGTTATGCTGCTATAGGCTTAGGCTGCTGGAGGGCATAATGACCATTTTCACCCTCTTCGCTACATTCTCACACTACTCTCCAATTTTGCATTATTTGTTGTTATTTCAGCTTTTAACTTTGTTCTCTCTCTTTTCTCTTCCTAGAAGCTACACCTGGCCTGACTCTGTGTCTACCTGTGACACCTTTCTGGAGAGGGGCATCGTCCGAGCTTCTGCTGGCAACAACTTAATGCTCACCCTCTACCGATGATCCACATGGCCCTGTCTTTTAGTGTTTAACCCTTTCTCTCTCCTAGACATAGCGATTGACTGAGCTTTTACTGTAACTAATTATATATGCTCTCTTTCAGACTCTAACCTTGAAAACTGGCTCAGAGTTTATATGTTCTTTCTTTCTAGGTGAAACGACTAAAGGAGCTACATCCATTAACATTTACTTTTCCTTCCCATAGAAATAACTAACTCTGACTGCACTGTTCAATGATTAGGACTAATTGGAATGTATGTACCTGACTTTTGTGAAGTGCCTTGGGACGACATGTTGTGAATTGGCGCTATATAAATAAAACTGAATTGAACTGAATGACATCACTTACCAAAAAGTAAAATAATCAGATTTTTTTGTGACAAGGGCTCTAGCTTGTTCCAAGTTTTCTTTCTGTGTTTTATGCTATTTATCACTTGAAACATCCAACATGTGTGTTTGGTCATGTTTAGTATTGGTGAGGGATGTCCTGAAAAGTGCATCGGGTGTCCAGTTCATAGTATAATTTCTAAGTAGCTAAAACACTGGTCACCAAATCTGGCAATGTTAAAAGCAAAGCCCAAGTTTAGTTTTGTTTGGATATGACTAGCAGACTTAAAATTCTTGAGAAAAAAGTTGCTAATCAAGTGTGTGAGCATGATATATTTGAAGAGTTTCAGTCAGGTTTCAGAGCTCATCATAGCACTGAAACAGCACTTGTGAAAGTCACTAGTGATATTCTCCTTGCCTTAGATAATGGACTTGTGTCTATACTTGTCCTGTTAGATCTCAGTGCTACATTTGATACAGTCGATCACAATATTCTCTTAGAAAGGCTGGAATACGCTGTAGGGATCAGGGAAACAGCACTAGGCTGGTTTAAATTGTATTTGTCTGACAGATTCCAGTTTATTCATGTAAATAATAAATATTCATATTCCAGGGTTACTTGTGGAGTACCACAGGGTTCAGTACTTGGGCCAATTATCTTTACTATAAATATGGTTCCAATAGGTCAAATTATCAGGCAGCATGGGATACATTTTCACTGTTATGACATTCAGCTTTATTTATCCATAAATCCTAATGAATCCAGCCAGTAATTTAGACTACAGGCATGTCTTGAAGGCATAAAAACCTGGATGACTTAATATTGTCTGCTTCTAAAAACAGAAGTTGTTGTCTTTGGACCATAGTCTTTGAAAAAGAAACTGCTTAGTCAATCAATTAATCTGGATTAAATTGGCCTCCAGGAAAAAAGTACAAAACCTTGGAGTTTGACTAGAACATGAAATATCCTGTCCAGGAGTGACGCTAAGAAACTAGTCCATGCATTTGTTAGCTCAAATCTGGGCTATTGTAATTTCGTTCAGGACATCTACAAAGTGAAGTTAAAAACCTTGAGCTAATGCTAAACGCTGCAGCAAGCATTCTGATGCAAATTAAGAAGAGAGATAATTTTTCTCATATTTTAGCTTCCCTTCTTGGCTTCCTGTTAAATCAGCTTGTTTACTGGTGGTTCGTAGAGCATCTAAAAGTAGAATAGGATGCAGATCTTTCAGTTCATGTCACTACATGCTCTTCCAGGAGGAGTGAGTACTGCAAGTCGGTGACTCAATGCAATTTGCTGGGTTTCCTTTGATAGAAAACTATTTAACCATCCATCCATCTTCTATACCAACTTCTTTTGTACAGGGTCTCAGGGGAGCTGGTTCCTATCTCCAGCAGTCTACGACCGAGAGGCGGGGAACCAATAGCTCACCAATTCATCGCAAGGCAACACAGAGACACACAGGAGAAACATCCATGCACACACCCATTCACACCTAAGGGCAATTGAGATAGACCACTTAACCTAAAAGTCATGTTTTTGGACTGTGAGAGAATGCCAGAGTACTCAGAGAGAACCCACACATGCACACGCAGAAAACCCCCCAGCTACGAATCAAACCCAGGACCTTCTTGCTGCAAGACAACAGTGCCACCAACAGCACCACCGTGCAGCCCTACTATTTTACCAATTTAGATTATAAACTGAATTTGACTGAATTGTTTGATAACTATGATCAATTGGAATGTATGTACTTGACCTGGCATCTGTATTATTCGATTGAATTTACTTTGTAATGTGCCTTGAGATGATGTGTTGTGAATTGGCACTATATAAATAAACTGAATTGAATTGAATAGTTGAAGATTTCATTTCAGGCTGCACAGTTTTTGGCTTTAACAGGAGGAGGGGAAGGTTTCTAACATGTTCCGGATGTTTTTAAACTATTATTGTCAAATTATCAAGCAGCATCTGTGAGCTCCAGATTCCTACATCTGGTACAACAGCGTAGATCTTAATAAGCAGGAAACATGCTGGTAATATTTCTCCTTTTTAACTGCATATGCTTTCTGACTTTCTTAATTTTAAATACAAGCCCTCGCCTTTCCAAGACAGAAATATATCAATATTACGGCTATGAAAATCCAAATGAAAAACCCATTTGAAGAACACAAGCTATGCAGTCAAGCATGTGCAAGTCTGTGGAAAGGAAAGCTATTTGAAAAAGTTGCATGCAGGTACTTTCTATCAACGCACATCTCGTTTGGCAACTCAGTCATAAAAAGCATTCAGAACTTTTTGTAAGCTTGATGATTTTATACTAGTCTCTCCCTGGCGCTTCAGATAGTGCTGACAAAGCCATCCCGTATCCCTTATATCTCTCTTTTTTCAGTCTTGAAAAGGTCAGTCTGTTCCACCCTTGCCTCTCCTCCCAAAGCATCCTTCACAGCACATACTTCAGTAACCCTCCACCCTTCCCCACGTTCATTAGTGTAATGAGTTCAGCCACCAGCCAATGTCAGCCGACAGTCACACTTATCAGCCTCAAAGCCCTTATCCAAACAGCCACTCCCTCAGAATGTGATCTGCATCTCTGACCGGATCGATGTAGTTAAGAAATAACCTTCTTCATAGCTTTCAAGGTGAAACTGTATAAAAATAATAATTTTGCTACTTCAACATGAATGCTGACAGCTGAATTAGAGGAAATTAAAGAATTTATTAACAGTGAAATAAAAAACAAAGCTTATAGATAATAAAAAAAAATCCCTTCTTGTGATGCATCAGAATTAAGGTCCCAATTATGCTTTCAAGGACTTTGGTGGTTAGATTTCAGCAGACAGCACAGTTTGGTTATGATCTGTCTGGGGAGGGGCGAGAGCTGATTGTGGGTTGCGTCTGTTGGGATTCTGTGTTCACAGATAAGATAGCCCTCGGAGACACTCTGCCTGCAAGCATATTGTCTTCTGTTTCCAAAGCCAGTCGATCATATCTGGGTCAGAATATTTGACTAATTAGAGGTTAGAATAGTTTTTCATACTTCCATGGTAGTGAGATGTGCTACAATGAGCATGCATTTCAAAGACAATAGGACTGTGACTAAAAATCCCTGATAGCCTTTCATACCTCCATTTATAATGACCTATCTTCTGCTCATCAGCACTATAATTTCCTGTAGAAATTGCGTTTAGGCACTTGGTATTCAATAGAGGATGTTTATCAGATTATATGAGCCTCTGCAGTCTCATTTGCATGTTTCTGATGGGTTGGGTGGCATCATGACTTCAGTTCTTGCATTTGAAAGCAGGAAAGTTGAGGAAAACATCTGATTTTGGGAGAGCTAAGCCTTTCGTTCTCCAATTCCAATGTCAAAATGAGGAATTTCTCCATTCCTCTCATTTAAATAAGATAAACGTGCCACAAAAATGTATTCCTATAGTGCTGACAGATAACATGAAAGCTAATGTGAGTTTCTTAAAGCACAAGCCAGATTAGAAACATAATATTTACATAAAAAAATAAAATATCACTTTGGTCATATGCAAGGGATTAAACCCCTTTACCATTTAGTCTTTTATTTGTTTTTTTTTCCTGACGTCTTCATGCATGAATGTCTGGATGTTTTGAACTGATCATGCCATAATTCCTACCTATATTGAGGGACAATTCATGGCTAATTTGCCAACTGATCATTTAAAGTAAATTTCTATTATCTCATAACAGTCTACTTTAAGGAAATCTGGTTATGTGACTCCAATAAATATCTACATTGAGGTCATTTATTATTTTTTGTTATATTCCTTGGGAGTCCATTGGCCTAAAGCAGGATTAGGATCACAAAAAAATGAGAACAAAGTATAACATAAGATGGCCAGCAAATAATAAACACTTAAATACATTTATTACTGATATTTACACATTTCTTCTATATTTTATTTCTATAACATTTTAAATTAGTTAACTACAAAGAAAAAAAGAAAATGGAGGGAGGTCAGAAAGAAAATGGCAACCCTTCATTACAAAATGAGGTTACGAACTTGACAAAGGGCTAACTGCCCTTCAGTCACCTTGGTCAGGTCAACACTGTTTCTGTGGGTGTACCAATATTTCCATCTCTTCAAAAGATGAAGCAAAAGTCATTACTGGGTTCACGAGACAACATGTTTGGTAACGAAAGAATCCTAATTTGGTTGTTTTTTTCAAATACAGGTTTCACAAGTAATAAATTGGGTTTGAAAAAAAAATTGATTCAGTCGAGAATAATCCAGTCTATGTTTGACAGGCCATTGCATTTTTATGAGTGTCTTACTCTAACATAATCCTTCTACCAAAAACAGCATTAAAGAACACAGTCTCTGTTAATAAAACTGTTTAGATACTGTTTACTTCATTGCTTTGAATATTTGATGCTTGAACTGCTTTTTTTTAACTTTGTGGTTTAGTTAAACCTAGCCTAGCCTAGTTAAAGAGTTTATTGACTGAAATTCGGGTGTGTTTTAAAGAAAAGTTGTTTGTGTCTATTTTATCTTTGTGCAGTTCCTGCTGTTTAAGAACGACAGTGCCTGAAATGTTCATAATCTAACACCTCACCAGACAGGTATTCCTATAACAATAACTGACAGAGACTGAGAGTTGTTTGGCTAAACCTTCCTAATAATCAGGTGGTGCCCCAACATGTTAATGCTATTTAAAAAATAATTGCTCTTGGTACTGATTAATAGTCGTTGACAGCCACAAAAAATTCATTTTGTACAACATCGTGGACTCATCCACTTCAGGTTTGATCAGTCATAGTATTTTAGATTTTGAACTGATCAAATGGGTTACCGAAGTTATTTAAAAAAAATAAAGTATTTTTCATTTAGCATCAGTAGGAGGCACTGAAGTGGACACCAAGTATAGCGTCCTTAACAGCTAACCAGTTGCGTTATTCTCACAGTGCTTAAAATCTTGTCTTTTACACTATCATGGTTTGTATAAGTAAGCTATATAAGTAAGCCTCTAAAAAAATTTACCTTAGAAAAGTAGAATTGTCCACTAATTTGCTGAAATAGCACAACTTTTATCTGAGACTTTTTAAGAATCTAAAGTCGACACAAAAATAGCTACTATAGATACTTTAAACAAAGGTAGAACTGCTAGCTGATCTAGTGAAAAATATTATATGCAAAACTGATAAAGAAGCTGCAGTGAATGGAAAAGTAGTTGCTCAAACGTAATGAAGCTGCAGAAAATTCAAAAAAGCACAACCAGGCTTGTAAGCAGATCTGCTAAATTAGCAAAACTGTCAGCTTTTTTATTTATGTATTTATACATGCAGGAAAGTCTCTTGAGTCTCATTGTCTTATTTACAAGAGACCTGTTAAAGCTCGGAAGTGGATGCCAGTGCCATTGTCAGTGATCTGCAAAGTAACTTTACTTTCAGCTGAAAACTGCTCCAAAAGCTTTCAGTAAAGCTCCTAAATCAACTGGACAATCTGCTAAAACTTGCTTTAAAACCTGAATAACTTAAAAAATTGCTAAAAAATGAAACAATATAAGAAATTTTAGAAAAGCAACAGTACTCATTTCAACTGCCATGCTGAACTAGCAAAGCTGTCAGGTTAAAACTGTGAAAAAATATTGACAACTAATCTGTGAAAGTAACTGGGCTGTCATTAGTGTGGAAATTAGCTGAAAGATTTAAAGATCAAATGTTAAAAAAATATATCCTGAAGAAACACATCAAATAAATAAACAACAGTAACTGAAGTATTAGATGTAGCTGAACAAGTGAACTGAATTTTCAGTATTTAAACTTGGAGGCAATAGTGGGAAAAGTAGTTGGATATGTTGCGGCAATGCAGTATGGACAGTAACACTGTCCTACATTCATTATTTGGTACAGACTGTTAAAAAGTTAAAATGTACCCCAACAACAAAATTAGGAGTACTTACTTTCTGAAACATCATTAAGTAGATCTGCAGAGCAGGAAATAAAATCTGAACAAGAACGTTCTTAGATGGGATGTGGTGTTTTCTAATGTTGTACTAATAGCACACAGAATCCTGACGTACAGATTAGTGACGGATAGAACGGTAGCCAGACATATGATCGGAGTCACTTGTTTTACAGATTAAAAAATGACTAGTCATTAAACAACCACAGCAAAAATAAAGGCAAATGGTTCACATTCATTTGGTCTTTCTATTTATTTTATTTAGAAATGCAGCAGTTAGTATTTGTCATAGTGCCCCAGAAGTTAATACCTGTGAAAATCTAAACTTAACTTATGTTATAGTAAGAATTTTTAGTCTATTGTCCTGCATTTTACACATCTTTGCTTTGTCTCCAGTTTTAAGAAATTGATGTTTCTATACCTTTTTCCGTAAAGCCCATTTAATAACATCCCTCATTTTCAATGGGTCAAAGGTTCGGAATTCATTTATGAGTTTGAAAGGTGAGCTGTGGTGAACATGTGAAAAAACATTTCCGGGAAAGTAGATCTGATAAGGATGTACAGTAGTTTTCGTAGAATGGATTTTCTGATAGTGACTAGCATGGTCCGTCAAAGGACATGACTGTTCAACTTATTGGTAAAGAAATGTGAATAGGCAGAGGATGGATGCTCCTGTCAGTCCTCGAATCCCTCTGTTACAGCTCTCAGTGTTGCATCATCCTCCTATTGTAAAGGCAAATATTTGCCATTGGTAAAATAATTACATTATGTAATAAAATTCATGTATGAGATTAGCGCAATATTTTAAACTTTGTGGTTTTAAAATATTACATTAAAATGTACTGTAATGTGATGCTTAAGACTCTTCATTTTATACTTCAGTTTTGTCATCTACTTTTTACCCTGGTATTTCATCATTCACTCATGTCATCGAGTATAAAATTAAAATTTATTTAGTACATCACTTTTATCTAGGCCCTATGCTACCATTGTAAATACAGATAAATGTTAAATAAATGCAGAAGTGCATTTAATGGAAATCATTTTCTGATTAAAGTGACCAAGCTTCAGCAAAGCCTCCGTGATCCATCACTACCATTTAGTGCTTTCTACACTGATAAATATAGATAAATTCTATCCTTTCACAAACATGCAACTAGTGCAGCAATCAAGGACTATTGCAATTTCTCTTTCAGCAGCATTTTGAATGAGCTTCAGCTTCCTGATTAAGGGAGAGCTGTACATAATCATCTAACCTGGTAAAAATAGAAGCATGCACCAATTTCTGTTTGCCATTCAATACAAAACATTTTATTCCTGCATTTTTTATGATTGGCTAATTTTTTCATCTATTACTTGGTTGGAATTCTGGTCTGAGTCTTTGATGACAGTTTATTTTGCCTATTTTGTAGTCTTTAGCCCTATGGAGTCTTTTATATAATGTGCATTAAGCTGGAGTAAGTTCTGATCCATCCAGCCAGGGATATTTTGAACAAGACTTTATAGTAGCTCACACATGCCTTGAAGAGAAATCAGAAAAGACGGAAAAACAGTTAAATGTTTTGTGTGGGTTTATTCAGCTACTCAGGACATACAGTTAATTTAGCACTCTGTTATATCAATGCACAGCCTTCACACAATTACCGAACTCTGCCAACACAGCATGACAGTTAAACACCTACTTTCTTTCTTACTTCTAAATAAGAGTCTCAAACAGAGTTAAATAGGCTGTCAAGCTTAAAGCAAAGATTTTTGTTTTCGGGACTTATAACAATAGCGTAAACTTATTTCATCTAACAAAGTCCTACAGTATGTTGACACCAGCTGAATAACACTTAATGAGATTTCACTTTTGGAGAACATGGAGTTTTTTAATATGCTCCCCTTTTACAAGTTCTTATTACACCGCTAATATTTGCTAAAAAAAAAAAAACATTGTTATATTCTTTTTGTTCCCTATTCAGCTATTTGCCTAAAGGCAGAAAAAACACATTACAACCTGCAGTTAGGGATGTATTATAATCACTGAAAGATAACCTGTTTGTGCTTTTTCACAGTGATGCTGTGTTGAACTTATTTGTTTTATTTTTATCCCCTGTCCTCTAAGACACAAAATGATCAAGTCATTTTTATCAAGTAAAAACAGTCAACAACAACTTGATGCTAAGGCAGCTTTGCTTCAAGCATTGCATCTGCTCTTGAAGATGAAGCGAATCACCTGTTTGAGAAGCCGAAGGATTCCAGATGGCAGATGGAAAACATTTTTACTTTTAAAGAGTAAAGACCATTATGAGAAGATAGACCTGTTCTAAAAGTGATTAAAATACTACTGGACCACTGAACTGATAGCAGCATAGGGTGAACCTTTTTTCATTATTTAAAAATGCTTTTAGAAAGTGTAAAACTTAAATTAAATCTGTGTGAAATTTGATGTTCTTAATACATGAGAAAAACAGCAGGAGGAAAAAAAAACGAGTAACTGAACCCCTTTTAGTTTCACTGAACAGAAATACGCAAGCACATCAATCTTGTCAGCGATTAAAGCGTTAACACAGTTTTCCACTTTGTGATATTTCTAGGTGAAAATTAAGAAACTTAAGTTGTTTAAAAAACTAAATGCATTCCATATGCCCAGTCTTTTATCTACAAATATTGTTGTAAGGTACCAAATGGAGTTATTGTACAGAAAATGCTTTAAAACCGTGTGAAAGCAGCCTTTTTGAAGCTGCGATCTTGTCATTGTTGTGAACATTTTAAGTGTAATGAAAGGTATTAAACTGCTTATTGGAATTTCATAGCATTTCCTAAACCTTATCAGGTTGTTTAGCTGTCAAATGCCAGCCAAGTAAATCCATTGCTTCATGGTTAGTTTTGGGCAATAGGTGACCTAAGCATGTTCACTCTCTGTTTGATTAACTTGTTCATAGTTTGGCCTGTGATACAATTTGATGAGTGGTGGTTTAGCACAGAGCAGTTCACATTCAGTGTTACTAATTTAGCAACTTATTTAGCAATTCAGAGCTTTTAGTGACTCTATTTTTAAAAAAGGCGCCAAATATTGTGACGTTTTCTAGTGTAATTGGAGATTTTGGAGACTCTGCCATGAAAACCTGCATTTTTCTTACTCTTCTCAATGAGCAGCAGGTGCTGTCGTGCGTCCCTCTTCTGTTACAAAGCATTCAAAGGTGGTCCACTCCTCACATAGCATAGACAATTATTTGTTCACCCCTCCATGCCCTGACAGGGGGCAAATAAAGGGGACATGAAACGACTTTTTTGGGCCTGGCTGGGTTTTGTTGTTGAAAAAACTGGGAACATAAGGTTAAAAAAAACCCAAGGGGCCAGAAATGAAAAAAAACCCAAAAGGGGAAATACCAAAAAGTCTAAATAAATGAAGAGGGTTGAAAATAACATTTAAAAAAGTCTATGTTAATTTCATTTATGGTTGTAAATATATTTAGGATATTTTTAAGTTTTTTTTTTCTCTCCCAGAGGATCTATTAAAAATAAAAATTAAAAGGTCGGGTCCATGTTAAAAAAAAGGGTTAGGAGAATATTTGGGCCTTCTTATTTGGGGAACTTTTGGGGGCAAGCCAAAAAAAGCTTCTGGAAAAAAATTTAAAAAAACCAAAGGGGGTCACCGGGGCGGGGCAAACAACCAAAAATAAAAAAAATTTCTCTCCCCTGTTGGGGGGGAAACCCTTACGGGGGATTTTTGGGATTGAAAGGGCCCTAAAAAGGTTCGGAAAATTTTCTATTTTTTTCCCCACCAAAAAGAAAAAAAAATCAAAAAATTGGTGCCCAAACCAAAAATGGGTAATTAAAATCTTAAAACCTTTCCAAATGGTTTTCCAAAGTATCGGAACCTGGGGGAGTCTTTTGGGGCTTTTTAAAAAATTGACTTTTACATCAATTCTTGGGGGCAAACAAACTCCCGCATCCAAACCAGAGAAAAGGAAAGTTGAAAGGCCACTCCCTTCCATAAAAGGCCATTTTCCCCCAAAAGGGAAAGGGGGAGCCTTTTGGTTTTCCTCCCCCTTTTCTTTGTTTCTTTTTAATGTTTTATGTTTTTAAATATTTGGGGGGGGCCCCCCCGGGGGTTTGCTTCAACCCAATTTTAAAAAAAAAAAAAAGAAAAAATAAGGACCAAAAAATCCATTTTTTTATTTTGGGCAAAAAGTGTGCTGCTATGGGCCCAAAAAAAAAATTTCCCCTTCCGGGCCCCAAGGGTTTCCGCTTTTGGGGTTTTTAAAAACTTTTCCCGAATGAAGTAAAAAATGGCGGTCACGGAAATTTAAATGGTTGTTTTTGAAGCCCACCCACACAACAAAAAAAAAAAAACAAAATTTTTCCAGTTTAATAAAAATCAAAATTGAAGGGCTTTTAAGGGCCCCCCTGTGGGCCCTTACTTTGGGTTGGGGGCCGAAAAAAAAAGGGACCCCATGAGGGGGAAAATGGGGGCCACTCTAAAAAGGGAAAATTTGCTTTTTTCATTTTAGGAAAACGGGTAAAAACCCCCCTTCCCCAAACCCCAATTTGGGGAAAACCAAATTTTTTGGGGGGGCCGGGTGTTTGTCAAACAAGGCCGAGGGGGGGGGGGGGCTGGGGGCCTGGGGGGGCGGGGGGGGGAAACCCCCGGGTTCAGGACCCAAATAAAAAAATCTACCCCTTTTCTTTTTCCCTCAATTTTTAAAAAAAAAAATTTTAACCAACCAAAGGCCAAGGGGACAAATTTAAAAGGCATTATCTCAGAATCTTTCTGTTTCACCACCGGGCTTTAAAACGGAAACCCCCCTCACAAAAAAAAGGGGGGGGGTTTTTCGGAAAGAGATTATTTGGCCCAAAAATTTGGGAAAAACAAAACGGGTTGTTAAAAAGTGAAAAAAGGTAATAAATGAAAGGGGGGTTGTTTAAATGACAAAAAACTGTACAAATAAAAAAAACCCCTGCCAAATTTAAGGGGTTTGGCCAAACCCAATTGGGAGGGTTTTCATTAAAGCAGGGGGTTTTAAAAACCTTTAAGAACCCATAAAAAACCCCTCTCTTCTCTCTCGCTTTGGGCTCTCGCCCAGTGGGCGGAGCCCCAACTCCTGTCTTTACGTTGAAAAAAAAAAACCTTTGGCCTTAAAAAACAGTTTTTGGGCAACCCATACAAAAAAAAAAAAAAAAGGCCGGGGGAATTTTGGGAAAAAGCCGGGGGTTGCAAAATTTTGGGCCTGTCTCGGGGGTTTCTTGGGAAACCAAAGGGTTTTTTTAAAGGGTTTTTTGGGGAAATGGGAAATTTTTTAAAAAAATACCTTTGGGACTTGATCCCCCAAAGGGCCCTTTCCCCGGGAACTGGATGGGGGACAAAAACCCAAGTTGGGGGGTTTCCAAGGGGAAATTAAAATTAATTTTTTAAAAATGTTACTTTTTTTTTTGAATAAACTTGAATTTTTGCACCCCCTCCCCTTAATTTTGGTTTTGAACGTCCTGAGTAAAAAATTTTTTGGGCTTAGTTAAGGAAATATCTTTGGGGACAAAACAATAAATTTTGGGGGGGTAACCCCAATA
Source organism: Crenichthys baileyi (assembly GCA_036173005.1). NCBI lineage: Eukaryota > Metazoa > Chordata > Actinopteri > Cyprinodontiformes > Goodeidae > Crenichthys > Crenichthys baileyi. The sequence continues at coordinate 174,798 of JAHHUM010002991.1, read as the reverse complement.
AATAAAGGGGGTTTCAATTAAAAACCGGTAAATTTTTTTAACAGTTTTACCCATAAAATCAAAATTTTTTGGTATGAAGGGGGGTTGGACCTTGTCTTTAAAATAAATTTCCGAAATTTCCTTGCAAAAAAAAGGGAATTTTTGGCTTTATTTTGTGACTAATAATAAAGGCAAAATTTTGTTCCCCCCCCTTTTTCGGGCCCGGCCCTTTTGACTTCCCACCCTTTTTCCCCCTTCCCCTCCTTGTAACGGGGGAAACCCCGGTTCTTTTCCCACACCCTTTTGAAAATGAAAAGGAAAAAAACCCAAAAAAAAATCCAAAAAACTCAATTTTGCTGCAGATACTTTTTATTTTCCCCAAGGGGAAAGGGGAAGGGGAAATTTGGGTGGGGGGAAAAAGCCCTTAAAATTCTTAATCCCTCCCGGGGGAAAAAGGGGGTTTCAAAAGCCAAAATCAAAAGCCCAAAAAAACAAAAAAAACCATGTGGGGTTTTGTCTATGGGGAAAATATTTAATAGGATAGGGCGATTGGGGGGATTTAAAAAATTAAAATTTAAAAATAAAAAATTTGGAATTTTGGAAAAATCAATTAAGTAAACATTAACCTTAAAATTTTTTCCCAAAAAAACAGGAAAAAAATTTCTTTTTTAATTGGAAGCGGCCAAAGGGATTTTTAAAGTAAAGGGAAATTTCCGGGGGGTGTTTTTTTCTCCCCTGGGACATTTTTGAAATTTAATTTTATGGATGCCCCCCCCGGGGAGCCGCCATTTCCCCAACCAAACAAAACCCCTTTAAAACCTAAAAAAACCCCGGAAATTTTAAAAGGGGATTCGGGGTTTTAAAAAAACCACATTTTGGGGGGCCTTACCCCCTACACTTCCATTTCTTTTTGGGGAACATCTTTTTTTTTTTTAAAATTTTTGGGTTTCTGGAAGTTTTTCAAGTTTTGGGCGGAAAATTTTTTGGGCAGCAAAACAGCTTTTTGGGGAAAAATTTACTTACCTTGTGCAAAAAAAAAGGGGGTTGCCCCCAGAGCCAAGCCAAAATTATGAAACCCAAAACCATAAAGAAAAAAAAAAAAAAAACCCCCCTTTTTGGGGGGCCCCCTTTCAAATATTTTTTTTTTAAATTTTTATTTTTTTCAAAAAAAATTTTTGGGCCCAAAACTATCCAGTTTTACAGATCTTGCCTTTTAAGGTTTCCACTTAAATAAAAAAATAAACCAGGCCAAAAGGGTGGGTAACAAAGGGGTTTTTAACCCCAAAGTTTAAAAATTAACCCCCAGGGGGCAAATTTTAAAATTTAAAAAGACTTTTTATTTGGGGTTTTAAATTTTTTTTTTAAGCAAAGTAATTTTCCTTTTTGACTTTTAAGTAAAATAAAAGGGGTTTTCAAAAGGGGGCCCTGGGGAAGGGTTCCCAAACTTAAAGGGGGATTTAAGGAATCTGGGGGAGGGGGGAAAAAGATTGGGAGAAAAATTTTTTTAAAAAGGGGTTCTTAAAACCTAAAAATTTTTGGGAGCCCCACCACCAAATCAATGGGCCCTTAAAATAAGGGGAACACCCAAAAAAATCTAGTGTGGCACTTAAAAGGGGAAGGGTTTTGATTGAGGGAAAATAAAAGAAAAATTTTCTTTTGGTTTTTTTAAGAATTTTGGCACTTCCCCATGTTTTAATAAATGAAAATTTTAAAAACCTTTGTTTTTTTAAAAAACTGATATCCCTTGTACATTTTTTAAATACTTTTGAGAAAAGTCTTGGCCCTTTTTCCCTTTTAAAAAAGGGGTCAAGGGCCCCCTGAAACTTGTTTTAAGCGTTTTAATAAAGTTGGGGGGGCCCCCAAAAGGCGCTTCACCTTTACAATAAAGCCCATCCCCCCCCTTTTCAAAAACCTTCGGGACGGGAAAGTGGGGAAAGTTTCATTTTTTAACCCAAACCCGGGCCCTTTGGGGAAAGACTGACAAAATTTTGGGCTGGCATAAAAATCGGCCCCAGGGAAAAGCCTATTTTTCAGGAAGTGTCCTTGCCCAAAGGGACGGGGAGGGGAAAGTTCAAACGGGGGAAAACCGGGGGAAATTCGTTTGATGGGTTTTTTACAGGGGAAAAAAACCCAAACATTCTGGGGGGCCCCCAAAAACCCCGCAAAAAACAAATTTTTTGGTTTAAAAGAAAGGGAAACCCCAAAAACTGAAAAGGGGTTTGAAAAAATTTTTGGGCCCTTTAAAAACTGGGGTTTTAAAATTAAAAAAAAAATTAATTAAATTAAACCCATACCCCGGTTTAAATGAAATGTTTATTTTGCAAGGGGAAAAAATTTTAATAATTTTCCCCAATTTAAAAAAATTTGATTTTTTAATTTGGTATTTTAAAGCAAAATTTTTTAAAAAAACAGGAGGGGGACGCATATTTCCCAAAGGAAAAAAAAATTTTTGTGGTTTTTTTCTAAGCCCCTCGGGTTTAGTTTTGAATTTTTGGGTTTTTTTACCTGTTTTTAAAACCACCTTTTTCTTTTTTTGTTTTCGGGAAATTGCTTTTTTGGGATATGTAGGGGGGTGGTTTAAAAAAAAAAAAAAAACTTTTTTAAATGATCAAGAGGAATGTGAACTTATGTGTTTAATTATGCTTTTTTCTTAAACAAGATTGTGTGCATAAATGTTTATTATATTAAGATGGATAAAATCTTAAGTTTATATCAGTATTTAAGAACTCTTATCAAGATTATTAAATTTGTATACTGAAATCCTGAAGCAAAGGTTTAAACCAGGATTTGACCAAAGAAATAAAAAGCCTAAATGAGGGGAGTTGTCCAGCGTCTTCTGTTGGGTGCCATGCCTAGTAGAGTTCAGACAAAGAGAAAAAAATTCGACAGTATAGGCTGCTACCAGTTCAATTATTCTCCTTCAAGCTAACATAAACGAATGAAGTGCTTACAGCTGTATAAGAAAAACCTCTTTAAGTAAACGCAGAACCAGAAATTGAATTTGATCTTGTCCGGTCACAGTGGTGGTAATGTATAAAGTTCCCTTGATTGTCACATGATGTCTGCCACAGTTCACCTCCTCCCCAGATGTCGACCCATATGTATAGTATCACCACTGCAAAGATAAAACCTTAGGATTTTGTGGCATTAGACCTGTTTTATCTCAGCTTTGCTGAGAGATTATGCTTCACAGAAGAAACCCACCATCTGTCTAGTGGACCGGGAAATAAAAGACATTTCCCTACCTCTTTATGGATGAGGGGGATGTTGCAGAGTGGGGCTGACACCTGCAATACTTTGTGGGTCAGAGAGTGGCGTATCCTTTAAAAATGCTGTTACAGGGTTTTATGTGCCATGTTAATACACAGTGTACGCTGTAGAACCCGGTTAATGCTCTATGTGCTTGTTAGACTAAAATCTGCCTTATGTAGCAACACTGAGTTTCAGGGCTGGAGGAATATATTTGCATTAAGTTTTAGTAAAAGCTGTTTTTCAGCAGTTTTTTTTTTTTGTCAGAACATATTTTCACTCAGAACACTTTAAAGGTATAACTAAAAATCTCAATATATAAGATCCATCAGAACTCAAACTTTTATTTAGCATAATATATTTTAAAGTTTAGCAAATTAGCAATTTAGCAAAAAAGATGATACTGTGAACATCATAGGTCAACAGTTTTATGCTTAGATAGAAAACTTTTTAACCAATTTAAATGATAAACTGAATTTGACTGCATTGTTTGATAACTATAACCAATTGGACTGTATGTATTTGACCTGGAATCTTTATGATTTGATTAAATTGACTTAGTAAAGTGTCTTTAGATGACATGTGTTGTGAATTGGAGCTATATAAATAAACTGAATTAAATTGATCTGCTTCTTCTGTAGATTACCTGGTTATACTTTAGTAGAAATATTGCTTCAAAATAAATGTCTCATAAAGACTTACAGAACAATAGTAATCATTATCATTAGCATACATTTAATATACTGTTCAACATTTGCAAATCCTTGAGTTTCAGCCTTATGTTGCAAGCAGCAAAACCTTTGTGAACTTTATTCAATGAATGAATGAACGTCCACCTCTACTGTAAACTTCATACAAGAGTAAAAAGAAGATGAGGATGGAAGTAAACATATACAATCATGACATTTGTAGAACATTCTGGGCGAATTCAAAAAATTGTGTAGTCATGACTATTTTTGCGTGTGCTATTGGCTTTATTTCAATAGTCCTCCTCTTATCCTAAAACACAGCTGCTGCTGAAGTGGTCAAAGCAATAGAAATAGACCTGTTACTTTTCGTTGTAATTTTAAAGATTTATTTTTGGTTGTGGAACTAGTGGCCTTTATTTTTGTTATTTTCTTGCAATAAGCAGACAGGAAGGGGGGTGGAGAGAGGGTGAAGATATGCAGCACAGGTCTCCAGGGTTAGAACACCTGCGTCAAGGACTGAAGCCTCCATATATTTCAGATTATAAAACAACTGTGTTGGTGATACAAATATAATGCACAACTTGCAATCATATCTAAAAACAGTTTCTTGGCATTTTTTTTCCTGTTAACTTATCTTGATAAATTAAATAAGGGTATTTGGTTTCTATTACAGGTACTGACTGTGCTTCTGAAGAATACCCCACTTGATTTGTTACGCCAGCAATGCAGCAACTTACTGATTTTCCTTTTGGTCCCCCTGCGCCAAAATTGCCACTAGCTTTCAGCAGATGGTATTATGGACCTTATATATCTAACACAGTCTTTAAGAAAGTTTAGTTTGGCTGGGATTCAAATAAATACATATAGGAAAACTTTTTTTTTTACAACATGTTATATTATTTATATGGAAACAACTTTAACTTTATCATCCCCCAGATTAGAGGTCGCATTTAGTAAGGTAATATTAGAAGGGGATAAATAAAATAATAGAAAACAAAAAAAATTACCTAAAAAAAAGTGAACATATTTACAAACAATATCATACAAAATTATTGAAATATTTACAGAAGGTAAAATGCTTTCAAAATATAATCCAGCAGGCTCTGCTCCTCAGGTCAATTTGGTTTTCTCCACCTTTTTTTCTCCGTTTTGTTTTGGTCGTTTTACCAAACACAACCTCTTTATACAAGAAGGAGATCACAAAAAAAAAGTTTAAAAATAATATTAAATTAATTAATAAGAAATAGATGCAGTATGAAAACGGCTATGCGAGTAAACATAATAATAAGTAAATAAAAATAAGGAGGAGCATGTAAATAACACTTTTTTTAAAAACTTTTTTTGATACTTGGGGACAGTTTAATTTTTGCTAAGTTGTACTCAAAAATTTACACATTTCAGAATCCAGTCTAAATTTATCATCGGGTTAACTTCTCTCCCTTTTTATTGGGTTTTCATTTGTTTTATTTTCATTTTTTTTTGCAAAAACCGATAACACGCTCTTTTAGAAGGGGACAGCATCAAACCTAGCAATTTGGGTTTCCCAACAAAAAAAACCTCACTAAAAATAGGGAATTTCTGTTGTGTCCTTGCTTAGAGTTGCTCTCGGGGAAAGCAAACAACTAAATCACTCCTGAGCTAAAACCCTGGCCAGGAATAATTTTGGGGGACTAAGTTAGGAGCTCTCTGAGAAGACTTTAAGAAAATCGGTGTGAATATGGGCCCCTGATTTTGTTTCCCTTGCCTTCAGTATTAGATGGACAGGGAAAAAAACGAGGTTTTCCATACTTTTTTATCTGTATTTTATTTTTTTAGTTTGCTATGGGCAGAGTCCCCTCTTCCCCCCCCCTTTTTTTTTTTAAAATGCACACTACCAACAACCGCATCAAAACAATTGGAGGGGGCAGGGGTTTAGGCTTGGGGTCTTTTCCCCACCCTAGGTTTGGTTTCCCCTTTTGGGGTCGGGGGCCGGGGAGAGGGGAGGGGGCCTTTTGGTCGGGATCCGGGGGCTGGGGTTTTTTTTGGGGGTTGGGGGTTCTTGGGGGGGCCCTGGTGTTTGGGGCGGGTTTCCTTCGGCCCTCTCGGGTTCGTTTGGATTGCCCTGGTCTCGGGCCTCTGGCCCTTTTGTTGCCCCCGGGTTGGGGTTTTGGGGAGGCGTCGGGCTCTGGGCGGGGGGGTTTTTTGGGCCGGGGGGCAGTGTTGCGGTGTTGTTTAAAAGTTTATGGTTTTCACTTTTGATGGAGGGGTGGGCCAGCTTGCTTGGTGCGGGGGGGTTTTTTGGCCCGTGCGGGGGGGTGGGTGTCCGGCATCCTGGGGGTCCTTTTGGGGTTTGGGGGTGGGGGGGTTTTGAAAGGGGGGTTGGGTCCTTGGCGTGCTGTTGGGGGCCCTTTCCTCCAATCGTTCTTCTGTGGCCCTTGCCCGGGGCCCGGGCCCCCCCGGGGGTAAAATTGGGCCTTTTGGGTTGGGGGGGGCATTGTTTCATATCTGTGTCCGGGTTTTGGGTGGGGGGCCCCAGTGGGCGTTTTCATGTGGGTTCATAGGGGGTGGAGGGCTCATGTGGTTTTGGAATGGGAAATTTTCCCCCAGGGGGTTATACTTTTTTTTCTTTTGGCGGCTTTGGTTGGCGGGTTTTCTTTTGTACATACTTTCTTTTGTAATATTTTTTGGTTAAATTTTTGTTTTTTTGTACATTTCCCCCCCCCCCCCCCCCCCCCCCGGGAAAGGGGGGGGAGGGTTTTGGGAGGTGGGGCTGTTTTTTTGGGGGGGGGGGGTCCAGGGGGCAGGCGGGGTCTTTCAGGTTCAGGCCCCAGCCCGGAAGGGACCCGGACCAGGTTCAGGGGGCTGGGGGGGCCGGTCTCCCCCCCCAGGGGGGAAAGGGGACCACCTCCGGGGGGTTGGGGGGGTTGGGTTTGTCCCTTTGGGGGGTTTTCGGAAACCTTGGATCGGGGAGTAAGAATTTTTTTATGGGGAGTGTGAGTGAGTTACGACATCCTTGTTTTAAACATGAAAAAAAAACAAGAAAAAAAGAAAAAAGAAAAAATTTCTAAACGGGGTTTAAAAATTTTTTTTTAAATTTTTTTTTAAAATTGCTGCAAAATTTTGTTGTGCTTATTTCAGAAAACCCCAAAAGTCTTTTTTAACCAAAATTGCAGGCATTTTAAAAAGCTTTTCATATTTACTAAAATTTTGGGGGAAAATTTTTTTTGTAGGGAAAAAGGAGGTGCATTATTTGTTGAGGGTTCTTTAGGGTTTTAGTGATTGGCCTCAAACCCCCAAAAATCCCCCCCCATTTTAAGGGTTTTAGGGGAAAAAGGTTTGGGTTCATTTAGTGTAAAAGTTATTAAGAAAACAGTTAAAACTTTACCACAACCCCTCCCCTTTTTTCCCTTCCTTTCCCACGGGTTTAAGTTGAAAATTTTTGGGTTTGCGGGCCCTAATGGGGGAAAAGTTCAGGTTTGTTGGGGAAAAAAAAATTAAAATTTATTGGGTTTTAAATTTTTTTGGTTTTTGTTTTCATGTTTTTGTGGTGCCTATAGTCTTGCAGACTTGGGGCAGCACACTATAGGTGAGCAACAGAGAAGCTAAAGATTTGCACCAACAATTCTTTGTAGCCTAAACCAAGCATCTCCAAAGTTTGAGATGGCAGCGTCAGCTTTTCAATCTCTATAATAATATAATTAATTATGTGAGATTTCATATGTAGCTGCCTATTTAAAAGCAAACTATTTACACATTGACATCTACAGAAAATTCAGTGCCGTGAAGATATGTTCCCCCTTAAAGTTTCCTTATGTTTTTGCTTTTTGTCACTCTTGAATGTTTCATTTTGTCATTAAACAAAATTTAAAATCAGACAAAGATATCCTGAAGAAATACAAAAAGGAGTTTTCAAATGATGATTTCACTCATTAAGGGAAATGCTTCCAAAGCATCCTGGCCCAGTTTCCTGAGAATAAGATTTGCATTAGCCAAGCCACAGCTAGTGTGCCCCATGGGTGGTTCTAGACCCCATGGGAGCAACAATAGACTCCATGGCCTTTATTTTTCTGCTTAAAATGGGACTAGGTAGTCTTCGTTGATAAATGGAGACTGCCTTGTTAATAGAATTACTTTATTACTGCGTTGGGTCATCTCTATTTGCCAACAAATCCTACCTCCTTGCTTAGAAAGCTTGCTTTGAAGCATGTTCTGGAAAATTATCTGGAGATAATTCTGAAGGTGGAACCCACTCAGTAAAGCTGGGTTAGAATTTACCCTATTAAATAAAAATTATTTGTTTTGATTTGGGTTTTGAGTTAATGTTCTCATTTTTTTTTCAAATAAAGCTGTATTTTTTTAAGTCAAATTGTGACAAAAAAGCCTGTTTTGCTCTTAGTTAAGTCCTGCAGAACTTGAGACTGGCACCATAAGTTGTAGGGGAAGATAATTCCTGCACACCTGCAGAGACGGTGCACCAGCACAAGGTGTTTTTGAGCCGAGGAAAATTAAACTGAAGCTATTTTCTTCTTTCTTTTTGAGCTGCAAACTCTGAGAATTAAGCTTTTAAAGTTTTAGGAGATACACAGATTACATACAAGGTTGTTCTGCACGAACTACAAGTGCTTTGAAGTCATTAGGAGTGACGTTTATGTTCTTTTTTTTTTTTACACTTCAGGTGTCTTGTTTAGGTCTTTTTAGATACTGAAGAAGAAATCCTGTGATGGGAAGCCAGTGATGATGATCAGATGATTCATGTACTCCCAGTTGCCGTCTGCAAACTCAGATCTAAACTATCACAAAGGAACCTCGACAAATTGTTCACTTGGTGCTAGGAGGATATAAGTCGCCCACATTGCTGCGAACATTGAACAACAGGACTTATACAGTGCACTCTGAGTTAACTGACTTCTGACTGAATGACTTCTGAGCACTTCAAAGTGACTGAAATAATGAGGATTCCCTAATCATCAAAACTAAACATTGCATGAATGAAACTCCCATTAACTTTACAGATATCTGGATTTTGAACTAAGAAATTTAAAAGGAATAAGAATTATTTATTTTTTTGTCAAAAGGGCCCAATTTATTTTTTCATATTGCAAATGATATTTTGTTTTTGCCAATGCAAATGTTTTCCAGTTAATTACAAACTACAGTTGCTGTTTACTCAAATGTTTCCTTGTGTTTCTGTCTTTTCCATTCATCTTAGCTCCTTATGACTCTAGAGTGACAAGTATCCAGTAGTGAAACACAAAGGGTTTACACTTTTTTGCAAATGTACCTGTAGTATTAGTGCAATGATGGCTTAAACAACATGCAGGCATTCTTTACTAGCAGATTCAAACTCGCATCTAATTGTTGGCATATCATCATCCAAGGAACTATGTTACTACTAGGTGCATGTGTCGCTTTTATATTTAAACGTCTTAATAGGATTGAGAACAAAATGAACTATTGCTGGGGAATAATTATCAGCATACTAAGTGTAAATGCCACCTTTGGCAGAAACCAAATTTCCTGATTTGCTCTTGTGGCTGCTGTATTTCTAGAAACTCAAATCGTCATTCTGATATGTGCATTTCCACTGAACTGTCTCTTTCACTTCAGTAACCCAAGTCACACTTGCTGTTTTCCTGCATATAGTTTCTATTCATTCACTAATTTGTTCTTTAATGTTCTGATTAGTTTAATTCATCTTCACCTACTTCCAACTTCATTATACACCCTTACTAGAGCCGTTAGTTGGAGTAGGGATCCATATAAAAGATGCTGGATAGTAGCTCTCGAAAACTGGATTTTGGTATCCCTGGCCTAGATATTCAATGACTTCAAGCCTAGAGATTTGCTGTTTCACTGACAGTATTCCTACTACGATAACAGACTCACATGCACACAAATGGAAACTTACAAAAAACTAAGACAAAAAAACACTTTCTCTCCTATCTCCTGTCAAGGCGTTGTTGATCTGTCTGTGCTACTCTCGCACCCTCAAACCATCTCCTAATCAAGCCACATTATAAGAAGACCAGGGGGACTCCTATTATGTGCCAGATTGTCTGTCTTGGTTGCAGAAATCCAGAACTGTGAAGAAATCACCTTTTACTGCTCTATTGTGGAAATCCTTACAGTACCCCAGAGAATGATTACATGATTTTTAACGTCAATCCATTGCACCATGACTTGTTCTATCGACCAGTCCTCCCCTGATGCTATGCGCTCAGTGAATCCAAGTTGCTAAGCTGTTGTTTCCTGCAGTAACTTACCTGAAGCTCAACTCAACTGGGCATCCTCTTAGTTTTCTGGCTCACCGTGAAAATGAATCATTCTCAACGTACGTTCACCTCTGGTTTAGAATCTTCTTCAACTCACCAACACCTTCCTGCCTGCTCTCAGCAACAACATCACCCGGAGATCAGTTTGCAGCACCAGGAAAGGACCATCACTAACAAGCAACTGGACTCAGTTACCCCCTGTTGCTATTTCCAATGTTTTGTTGCTGGTCAGATCATATCTATCATTCACACTAAACAACATTGTTCAAGTTGCCTGTGTGCCCATATTGTGGGATCTTGCATTTGAGTCATGCATATAAAAATGCTAGCATTAAAATCAAGGGTACATAGGAAACAGAAAGACAACTTTATTGTATGGCCTAATGTCACACCTGCAGATTCACACAGAAACAGCAACATAAAAGCGGTATTGTTAGTCATGAAACTATCTCACTGCAAAGGATTTATCACTTTCTGTAGCAAAAATCCATTATCCATTATTTCACGTGCTGATGCACAAAAAAGCAACTTTTCTACAGTCTCATGGGTGTAGGAGTTTCAAAACAAGCCTTCTACCTTACCAAGAAAGAGTGCCAGAATGTACGTCAGAAGTGGCAGTTATACTGATGCATGTGTCATACTGGCAAACATCTCTAGATGAGAGGTTAATTATAGGTGGAGGACCCAGAACTGTGAAGAAATCACCTTTTACTACTCTATTGTGGAAATTGGATCCAATCCAGTACCTCAGAGAATGATTTTTAACATCAATCCATTGCACCATGACTTGTTCTATCGATCAGGCCTCTCAAGGCTTTATGACAATAAGGGCAAATTGCATTATAAGGTCTTAAATATTCCCAGTATGCAAGTTTGCAGTGTGTGACTGATTGAGGATGAGCAAAGAGAAAATATAGAGACCCTTTTCACATTTGTTTCACCATTACAACCACAAACTTAAATGTAATTTCTAGGGATTGTACGTGGTAACCCAACACAGCATAATTGTGAAGTTAAAGGAAATAATACATGGTTTTCCTTTTATTACAAATTAAAACCTGGGTAGAATCACATGCATTTACATTTGGCCCCTTTGTGTCAAAACATTGTAGAACCGTTTTCTGCAATTACATCTGCAAGTCTTATGGGGTATGTCTCTACCAGTTTAATCTCAATCCATCTTCCAATCAACTCTTCTAAGCCTCCATGTCTCTCCTGAATAAAAGCACAGCAGGATGTTGCCTCCCCTATGTGTCAACATGGGGATGGTGCGTTCAGGGAGAGATGCAGTGTCTGTTTCCAGCCAGACAAGTTGCTTTGCATGTGGGCCAAAAAGTGCAAATTTGGTTATCTGCCCAGAGCACCGTCTTCAACATGCCTGCTGTGTGCCCTACATGTTTTGTGGCAAAGGCTTCTTATGGCGTTGTTTCAACACTGGTGTTCTTTTCACCCAACTTTTTCAGTAAAGGCCAGATTTGTGAAGTGCTACAACTATCTTTGGCTTTTATCAGACCTATTGTATTCTCATATCCTCAAAGTCTTGGTGAACAAAAGGATCTTGTGAGATTAAATACTCAAAAAGCAAGCTGTAGATGGACCTGACAAGAAACCACATTCGGTGGTGGTACTGTCAGACGAGAGGAAGTGAGTCTGACATCACAGAAAGGGACACAAAGTGAAGAAAGGAAGAGACGTGAAATGGAAAACAGAGAGAAGGAGACAAGTGGGCGGTGTAGCTTGGTGACACGCGACAGACTGATTCACACAGGAAAGGGCATGTTAAATGAAAGCTGGGTCTATGACAGCACCAGGGGCGTGCATTGCACTCTTGTCAAGCTCAGCTGCACCGTTTTCTCATTTAAAGGCAACGCAGACACACACACACTCATGTTTGAGCTGTCAGTACATTCCCAGTATGCTCCTTTTAAAAGTTGTTAGCTTATTGACAAAGATTTGCTTTCCTGTTTGTAGCAACACATTTTTCCCAGCTGAGGTGGTGAAACATTTTTGCTATATTGTGTTCTTCTATCCGGCTTACAGCTTGAGCTCGGTGCTGGGTAACAGCTCTGAGGGTCACCTTTCAATGGCGCAACGCATTCATGCTGTTGCTTATACTGTAAATCCCCACATTTAAAACTCATTTATTGCTCAGGTTTTCTTACTGGGCTGTGTATCATAACATAGAAAGTGGCCTGCACACCCTGGTTAAAATTCCAATGTTAGGAGACTTAAAATTTGAGATCATGATAAATCGGTTAAAATTTTTCAACTTTTAATTTGACTTGTAATCTGTACAGTTAGTGGAAAGGTACCGTAAACAGACGCTAGGTGAAAAATATAAAATCTCTAAGATCACCCAAAACCATGTGGGAGAATTTTCTATTGTCTGAAGGAGACAAATTAGAAATTTTTGACCTTAATTCTAACTCCCCCAAGAACTCTTGGGTGAGTTTTGTCACCCATAGACACCACCTACAGTGAAACATGGTGGTGGCAGCATTATACAGTGGGGTTACAAAGTCCATGACTACATCTAACAGAAACATGTAATGACCTGAATAGGGCTGTGGACCAGATGTGTCCTCATCTGATTTTTTTGGGAGAACATTACGGAGGTAGAGTGAGCAAATATTACCAAGTCAACATGTTGAATGCTGATAGACTTTGACCAAGAATGCTCAAATGATGACTCCTTACTGATTGTCACACAGAGTAAAACTGTGAGTAGTCATGACAAATAGTTGCTGAACTTTACATACATTTACTTATTTGAAAGAAAGGGAAACTGTAGCTGGGTATTTTTCGACTGCTAGCTTCTAGCAGCTGTCTCTTTTTTGCCATTTCCCTCTCTGGTGTTTTGACCCAATTTTACTGCATTGTTAGATACGGCTGCTGATAGTAAAGACTAAATGAAGTAGCAGCCCTTTTAATGCAACTGTAACAATGTATCTCTCAGTTTATTGACCAAGTGGATGTAAAAGGATATTTTAGTGGACTGAGGCTGACAAAGCTTCTGATGCTGAGGGAGGCTGCATGATTATGGTTAGCAAAGAGTTAATTTGCATTGTAGAGTCTAGGCAATAATTCACAGCCTAAACTAAAATTGTTCATGTTTAATTTTGACCAATTGAACTTTCTACATGAACTTGCTGTAGCCTAATTAACAGAGACCTAGATATAATTCTATGTTGCCTAAATGAATGGCAGCCTCCTGTCACATTTGAGAATAATTTTCTGACCCACATGCAGAAACACTCAGGAGGCAAGGAATGGAAAGGGTAAAAGCTTTATTTACAAATTTGCAAAGATGTGCAACTTGGGGGAGATCCAAATCTGTGGACTGGTTGGATCTGATAAGAACAGAGGAGCGGTTAGGTTGGGATGAGGAGTATTGTTGCAGATAAATTTAGAATGATGGAGAAGATATTAAGTTTACAGTTATGAAGTTTGGGGATGGCAATAAAGGATATTGTGATCTGGAGTTGGATTGTGAATTGTACATGTAGAGGTGAGACTGAGGCTTCTGGGAAAGTCTTTGTAGATGACGCCACCAGATAGCATTGACGGGATCCGGCTACGGAAGGAGACTGAACAGATAGTTGGAGTGCGGGCAAGCGGAGCTGCAGAGAACCACCGTAGCCTGGTGAGTTTTTTTTTGGGGGGGGGGGGGGAGTCTGTCACAGAGAAAATGATCTGAGGACTCAGGGGCTTGCATAAAAAACCAACATATACTTCAACCTAGGAACAAGATTTTAATAGTTTTGCAATTTTCATTAGTTTTTATTTTTATTTAGTTCTAACTTCACATTTTCTATTCCATTTTAGTTTTAATTAGTTTTAGCATTTGTTTGCTAGTTTAGCTTAGTTTTTATTTTTTGAATATGCTTAGTTTCAGTTTAGTTTTTATTAGTTTCAGTTATAGTTTTAGTCTTTTTTTCTAAAATCAAATCTGGGGACAATTCCACCTCAGAGATTAAAAGAAGTAAATGTTATCAAGATATAATAAAAACATTGGAACAGTTACAGCTTCATTTATTTTAAAATATTTATTAATAATTAAACGATAAAAACCAAGTGTAATAGCAGGACAGTCTATCCACACTGTTGTTAGCATTTCCTATAAGTAATAAAACAAATAGTAGTAGTAATGTCTGTCTTCTTTTCTCTCCTCCTTTTTCTAACACTCATCTGCTCTTTCCCTGCTCTTAGCTTTCCTCTTCTTTCTATCAGTCTTTCTGTTTTCTTCCTCTCTCCTCTTCTATCAGACGTTCACTATTCTAAAAGAGACATAATGTAATTACAACCCTCTCCCAAAACATTAGAGCGTATAACATACTGAAAAAATACAATTTAACAAATAAAATAGGATCTTTGATTCAGATACCCTTTTGTATATTTTTAGATACTAGGAAACTATAATAATCCTTTAAATTTGAACTTTTCTTTTATTATGTAACTATTTTCCTCAGTTGATAAAATACCAAAATTGCCATATTTAGCAAAAAGGAAAAAACAACTATTTTTTCTTTGGAGCTACAGGCTCATACAACAGAAGAAATGCACATTAAACGGAAGGCAGATTCCACAATGTCTTCATTTAATTACTTAAGAATAGAGCCAGTATGAAAAATGTTTAAAGTGATAACCCCCCCCACCCCCCGATTGCAACAGTTTGCTGGAATTGTCATCTGCAGAAACTGCTTCTATAAAGGTGGTCACACTGAGAATGAGTGGCTATTTAAGTACGTTTGATTAGCAGTAGCTGGCTGTGAAAACAGCGAAGATCTACTAAGTTTTCCACCCACAACTTTTTCATATTGGCTTTATCTGTGTTTGATAATGATGGCGGGTAATCTATTGTGGGTTTTTGGTTAAAAATGTAAGAACTAGCTAAAGAGCAAAGCATTTTTTGCCATACCAGCTTGTGTTTTGAGTTCTTGAGCTTGTGCTTTTGTTCAATTAGCTGGTCTAGTCCTTTGTTTTCTGTCTCCCTGCACCCCAAGCCCACACCTGTTCTGGGTTTTCCCCTGATTGTCTGGTCACGTGTGTCACTGGTTCCCACTGCTGTTCAGTTTTGTAATTAAGCCCGTTTGTTTCCTTTGTTCCCCGCTGGTTCTTTGTGTTTGTTTGTGTTGTGTGCACGCTTGCTACCCTGTCTGAGTCCTGCCATGAACATTAAAGACTCGTCTTACTTCCAAACCTCGAGCTTCAGGAGTTCTTCTCCTCACATTGGTCCATCACAAAACCCCATTATGACATTTTTATTTTGAAAGCAATTGAAAAAAAGTGTGTATTTTTTAAACAATGGCTGTATTTTATTGTATCTTTTTTCCTGAACACAACTCAACTGTGTATATTTGTAAATAAAACCAACTCATGAATTTGTTGTTTTGACTATTTACATTTTAAAACCCTCAGGAGAACAAAAACAGAGGGTCTTCCAGAATACGCAGGGAGAGAGAAAAGGGGACCAGGTATTAGGTTCTTATAAATGCTCTTCTAAATATATTAATGAAGCCTATTTACATTAGAAAATTTTTTGACGTGCATTGTGGACATAGATGGCTTTCTCTCAGCTCTGGGGGCTAAAGCAATTCTAGTGACATCCCTTCTAGAGAATATATGCCAAAGTAAATATGAAAAAGGTCTGGTTAGGATATATTATGGTCTAAATTTTCCAAGTCTTAAAAATCTGGAATTTTACCAGGGGTTTGTAGACCTTTGAGAGACACTGTATAAAAAGTGGCTTTCGTAACCTTGAGGATGACACAGTAATCCAAATATATCGGTGACAAACAAACTTTTTATTCAGTTTTCATCCTCTGTACAAAACATAATTTATCTAATTAAACATGTAGCAGCTGGCACATTATGCCCCAATTAGACTGTAAATCACAGCTGACTCTGCAGCATGACAGTGACTGCACACCAATGGAAAACTCTTCCCAAATCATCCAAGGAAAGACTAAGTATCCCTTTGCACAACAGGCAACTTGATTTAAACTTCAAAAACACACACAGACACTCACACACATGCACACACCTCCATCTGTATAGCCCTGCTACATGAAATAGTACCCTTGAGCCCAGGCATCCATATTCCCCAGTCTATGCTTTACTCTGGTTGGCGGAGTTTTATTAATGCAATCCTTTCACATTATCCATCATTCCTCTCTGCTAAAGTCTTGACAGTTAATTAGATGCCACATTTGCTGGAACTATATTAGGCATCAAGTACAAAAAAGCCACAGCAGTAACCTATAATAGAAAGGAAAAGGGCACATATAAGGAGAATATCAGATACAACGCAACAAAATATTATAAACTCCTAAATCTCTAAAGGGAAGGGATATTTAGAGGGCTCCATATATCACTGTGCCCGGCTGTGTCCAGACTCACTGAGGTCAGACTCTGATGAATGGCTCCCTCTGCGGAAATCAGAATATTTATTAGTATCTTAACATATGTCAAACAATTTACACTAACACTTTTCAATATTAATGTACTTTCAAATAAAAAGAAACAACACTTAAGCCACTAAACTCACTGTGTGCATCAGCATGAGGAATATAAGCATGTTCGTCTCGAGTTTTGCTGCTTGGGTTTAACCGTTTCACAGTTTAATTGAAGCAAACATCCTTTTTTTGTCAGATTATTTTAGTATGTATATTTTAAAAGGCTGAGTCAGTGTTTCATTATTATTTTTTGAGACTATAAGTTCTTGTTCCACTAAGTAGTGTCAAAATGAGGTGAGATCCTTCCATGTATCCATGCAGAAATGAATTAAACCTTCATAATTAGGTCAATGAAATATACAGCAGTAAATGTTCACATTTTAAAGCTATGAAGTCTGGGGGTCCCATTTGGTGTATGTTTTAATTCTTCTTTCTTTTGCAGAAGTGTATCACTATGATTGAGTTTAACAACAATCACATATGATGAAATGAGAGCTTAATTTTTAGAGTATCAAATAAATAATGATCATATTACATGGATAAGATGTCATGAAACCATAAACAGTAAAATGAGTATATCTTCGCACTCTGGAACTGAGGACTGAAGAGGACTGTGTGGAGTCACACATTAACTGTGACTGTCTTATCTTTTTCAGAAGTCTTAACTGTCTTATCTTTTTCAGAAGTAGAAAACTACAAGTATAATCAAAGAAAAATGCATGATGACTTTCTATTTTTATACAATTATTAAATGTAATGAAGAGGGGTAATGTCAATCAATTGTGATGTATGAATAAAAAGAATGAAGTGATGGTTTTTTTTAGCTGTAACTGGTGTGAGCACAAGAAGCAGAGAAATACTGTGTTAGAAAGCTTGAGGCTGAGCAGATAAGGAGGGCACCATGGTCTGGGAGCCAGAGGCGGCAGAGTCATAACATCAGGATGGGAGGGGCAGAGGAGAGCCAGCTTCACGGGAACTGGGCATGGATGGAAGGTCAACGAGCAAGCTCAAGTCCTAACAAGCATTGGAGCGAGAAACGAGAAGCCAGGTGCACGCTGTTTTTCATCAGTCTGAAGTTCGAAAAACAGGCAAAAGTCATAACACAAGGAGCCAGCTGCAGGCTGTTTACGACTCTGTCTACGGAGGCTGGGAGACAGCACCGAAAAGTCACGCTGACTGCGTAACTCAATGATGGGAAAGCAACAGGGGATGTGCAGTGAGGCTATCTGCACTATGAAAACTGTGCCAAAGAAAGAAACAGGTTTGTTTCCTCGCGAAGACCAGCGAACAAGATCAGACGGAGAAAGAAGCCACAGATGAATCAGAAGACCGGAGACGCAGCCCCGCTGACAATTCTGCAATATAAAGAGGATCAACACCTGTGCCCTGAGAAGAGCTGCAACTCAAAATAGAGAATCTGAATTTCATCTGTTGCATTTTTACCAAGACAACTGAAGTGAACTTGGTCAGTGTACAACTGATTGCTCTAAGTTTCAGGCTTCTGGAAGTCCTGAACCAACCTCAATTACACCACAAAGATGTCTTTCAACTATTCAGCCTCTGGAAGCTACTGACTTTTGAAACATATGCCATATGCCTGTTTTTAAATTTTTAAATTTTTTAAATTTTATAAGTTTTTTTTCCAACTTGACCATCGAAACCCCGAGCATCAGCGCCTGTCCACTGAGAGGAAGAAAACTGAAGATTTGCCTTTCACCCAAGAAGACAATCATTCCTTGCCTACTGAAGAAATCATTCCATTCGGATCCATGTTGAGTCTCCGTCTCCAAAGCCTCTTCAGCCTTACCAGTTCCAGCATTAGGGAAAGATAGGTTAAGTTGATTGATTTATTTCTATTATTCAAATTATTAAGTTTTGCTGATTTTTAAGCTGTTACTGACCCCTGCGAAAGTATTACTAATTAAAGAAAGCATATAAAATTCTAGATTTATTTGTGTGAATTATTTGAGTCACCTTATTTTTGGGTTTTTCGTTGGTGGTAAAAAGTCTTGTTGCCTGGTTCCAAATGATTTTAGGAGGTTTTTATAGGTTGCCTTAAGCCAAACTTGTTAAAACAATGCCTTGGGGCTCGAGCCGAGCCACTAAAATCAACCTAACCCATATATTAAGTGCCAGTTGTAGTATTAGGGAATGAGCAGCCGTCAACAGAAGTGACTGTCGAGGAGTAGATAACTGCTGTGGGCTACTCAGTTGTCCAAGACACCAGTTGAGGAAAGGCGAGACTTCTGGAAAAGATAGGCTGTTAGAGGTTAGGCGAGTCATTTCCCGACACCAGCTTAAACAGATTTTCCAGTAAACCTGCTTATTAAGACCTTCCAGGTTTAGGGAAGTCCGGACCCGTTGGATGGAGAGCTGGATTGAGCAATCCCCTTAGAAATAGGGAAGTAGGAGGGAGGGGAGTTTAGCTCATCGGACAACGATAGTAGACAACAGCCTTCATCTGTAACAGCTTCATTCTACAGGCAATAGGACTACTAAATTTCTTATGGCATACATATATAATATTTATATATTAATACATTTACAAATAACTAGAGATAGCGACCCAAGATTCAGACTTGGTCTTGAGTCATGCTTAGGTCGTAAAAACGATGTCTTCAGACTTGATCTATAATATCTATAATCTTTATCTAATGTAATCAGGAGTGAACGCAAGCCAGTTCGCGAGATCTGACTGGAAATGTGCTGCATGTCCTTGTTTCCCTGAGAAAATGTACAACTGTTTTATTTGACAGTGAGGTTCGAGGATTGTGGGCCATTAATAGCACTTAAAAAGCTTTAACCTAGAGCCACATTCACCCAGTCGCTTTCAAGAACACACACATTCATATGGAGAATGGTTGACAACTCAGTGCTAAGTGCCTTGAGGAAGCGGGAATTTAACCTTTTGGTTGCAAGACGACTACTCTGTCCACTGAGCCACAGTTGCCTCGATATGAAAAGGAACAAATAAAATAAACATATCGTGATTAGTGTGGACAAACATAAAGATGTCAAAAATATATGTTTTATTTGTATTTTGAGCCAGATGGTGAAAGCACTCATCCCTCCCATTTATGGAAAAGAACATTGCAAAATAAAAAAATCTCTTTCACAAGCGCAGAGTGATATATGGAGGAATTGTGATTTTTACATTAGCTACCACAAAAAAACATGTTTCTTGTTCGCTTGCTTGACAAAATCTTGTGCTTGAGTTTAGTGGAGAAAAGTAATAAGTGTGAAAATACACAAACCAATATCTGTCTCATTTAAAAGGTATGCCTTTCTCAGGACCAAATGCACAAAACCATATTTTCTTAAAACAGCACCTTTTAACCACATACAAAGACTACCAGAAAAGTCTTTAAACCCGGAACCTTTCACTACAAACACACATAGGCTCAACCAATTCATGGTTATTAGTTATTAGTGTGGGATTTTTCACATGAAATTTATTTTATTTTGCCTGAACAGATTACAGTGATAGGGCTGCACTGAACATCAGACTGGGAGTATTTAACAGTACATGTTGCCAGAGTCTTTGGCGAGTGAAGCCCGGGAGGGCACTTGCTTCTTGTGTCTGATAGATTGAGTGCTAAATATATCACCCTTCACTGATCCATTCTGGTTTAAACATCCTTCTATGACATGGTGATATATAGGCATAGTGAATGTTCAAAGAACATCACTACTGTTTGTGTATAGAAACATTTCACCCTTAGAAATCAAGCAATCATCTTATGTGGCTGCTTCATGATGTATGCGTAAAAGCAGTGAGACCTCTTGAGCACATGATTGATGGAAGATTTTTCCAGAAACATGTCAGCAGTATACAAAGCTTTAGTGGGGTGTATGATAAGACTGGGGTGATGCTGTCTGCCTGTGATTAAAAAACCATGCAATCTAAGCACCTAAAAGGAATAATGCAATTGTATTTAATTAAAAGTGCATTGAGTCATTTTCAAGATAAGAATCCTGGAATCATAGGGACCAATTTCTCCAAGGTTTCCAAGTTGTAGTGGGTATATGCGCTCATTTATTTTAGAGATGGTATAGAGTCTCTGAGACATTTCTAATTGCATTTTTGTAGAGCTGCAAAAAACAAATAGTCTTCATCTGTTTGCCAGATCAATAGAGACACTCATCTCAAACTCAATTATGAGTGAATTTGTTTATGGATCTACAGTAATCGTAATCTCCATCTCCAATAATGTTGTTGTAAAATCTAAATCCTGCAGGGTTTGTTTGTCCTCCCAGAAATCGCTGACTTCATCAGTCGTCAGCCGACAGTAACTCTCAGACCTATTCTATTGCATTTCCTCCTTTTTAAAATCAATTTATGAATCCCCCTGGTGTTTTACATAAGGTGTTTCTTTTATTTGATTTTAAATTGTTTCATCTCTCTGGAAAGTCTGACCCAAATTAGAATAATGACTGAAATTCAACTGCATGGTTCTTTTAATGAAACACGTAGATTTTCATCATCAATGCTGGACTGAAGGTCAACAATGATGCAGCTGTGCCACATAGAGGTTTTTGAGCACAGAGAAGTTCTTTAGGAATGACCTCCACGGAGTTCTGTTTAACACCAGGCATACTTACTTTTGTAAAGAACTTATATCCAGCCACTCTGGGATTTATTAGGGTGCAGTGTTATTTAGTTCTGCATTCACAGTGACATGAACTGACCCTGGTACAGAATGGAGGCTGTCTCTCGCACCTGCTCGGTTCTGCAGGTATCCTGCAGATAGACAAGTGCAGTTATCCCTTTACTTGTATTAAATTGTTTCCCAGGGTCATAGCCTGTGGTTTACAGTGCCTTGCCAGAAGCATTTATACAACTTTCTTTTTAATTTTGTCGCATGTGATAGAATAAGACAAAGTAATAATTAGTTGTGAAGTATAAGGAAAATTATATGAGGTTCTCAGAATTTTGCTGGAAATAAAAATTGGAAAAGTGTAACATGCACCTGGGTTCATCCCTCCCTCACTCAATGCTTTGTACAACCAATAATTGCTGCTGCAATAACAACTGCAACTCTTTCAGAGTATGTCTCTACTAGCTTTGCACATCTAGAGACTTTTGCCCATTCTTTGCGAAGTAGCTTAAGCACAAGTGGTTTGGATGGAGAGAGTCTGTCAATATTTTCCCAATCCTGCCACTGATTCTCAACTAGATTTGGACTTTCACTGGGTTATTCTAAGACATATGGGCACTGAGTAAAGAATATGAATATGTTTTTTGTTAACTCTGGCAGCATGGTTAAGGCTGATGGTGAACCTCCACCTTAGTCTCAACCTGTTTTGCTGGTGAATGTTTTTCGTCTAGGATTTTCCAGCATTTAGCTCCATCCATCTTCCTATAAACTCTGACCAACTTCTCTGGTGCTGCTAAAGAAAAGCATCCACACAGCATAATACTGCTATTGCCATGGCTCATCATGGGAAAGATGTTTTAGGGTGATGTGGACAGTTATACTTTTTGTCTGCGCACAGTATGTAACCAAAAGGTTTGAGTTTTATCTCATCTAAACAGAGCACCTTCTTCCACATGTTCGCTGTGTCCCTTGTATGGTTTATAAGTTTTATGTCAAACTGCTAACTTAATATGGCTTTCTTTAAACAGTGCATTTCATCATGAAGTACACAACTAACAGTTGTCTTTTAAACCAATTCTCACCGACCTGTGGGTCTCTGCAGCTCCTTCAGGGCTACCAGGGGTCTCTTGGCTGCTTCATTCAATAACAATTAGCTCACAATCTGACAGATTAGGTTGTGTTATATTAGATGTGTTGTTAATGTATTCCACATATTTTAGGTTTTTATCTGTGAAAAACTTTGGAAATTATTTATACATTTCTCTCTGTTTCACAATTATACAGTGCCTTGTGTTGGTCTATGAGTTTTAAAAGCAACACAATACATTGAAATATGTGGGTATACTAAGTGGAAAGTTAAAAGGTTAGAAAAATATCCCAAGTTTCTGCTGCTGCTCCACAAGAAATTCAAAGATATGAAATAAAACCAGAAACATTTGGGAAGCCAACAGCTGTTACCAATGCTGAAGTTTAGCAGACTACTTAAACTGTCTTTTTGTTATTAAAGTTTCCAGCTTCAATGATCTTGAAGCAGCTTGTAAATTTACATATCCTGTTGCATATTTTTGCTCATTTACCAAGCAGTTAAAATCCTGATCTGAGGAGAATTAAGCACATAAACTCAAGTAACTGAATATAAAATTTATTTTCTGGTTTCTTTAATTCAAAAGCACTTTTGAAACGATTTTAGTTTTTTACTGTAAGTTCTATTTAAATTTTTTTTAAATCATTTTAATAGGTCATTATGTTTTTGTTCCTCACAGTCCTTTTCCATCTGTAAGTGCAAATGATTATATTCGCTGAGGGGAATCACTTCTTTGATTCACTGCTTGACTGAAATCTTCTTCTTCGACATCACAGGAAATTACAGAAGACTTTTCATTATAAACGTGTCAGATTTGTGTAATTTTTTTGAGGTTTAATGTTGGCAATGAGTGTGTGGGGGGGGGGGGGGGGGGGGGCACATGAATATGAACTCACTGATGTTATGGCAGAGCATTATATTTTAATATGCAAAGAATAGAGAAAAGAGAGAGTTTATTGGTGCCAGGAGAAGTGAAGGGGAAAAAAACACAAATAAATGTGCTTTCTATAGCAACAAATAATTAGTCTTGACTTATGTTTTCAGGGTGTATTTTCCATTCAAAAGTAGGTCAGGCTAAGTCGCACTAATACACTGAAAGGCAAATTTACACAGAGTCAAACTCAATCAAAGTCCACATTTTTGAACTGTTAAAACCTGCATGTTTTTCAAACAATTATTTACTGCCCTCCTCACTGTAAAATGTTGATCTTGGATAACACAAAGCACACATTTGATTTGGGTTGAAATATCTCCAAATAGTATTTAATTTTTAAAGAACAAATTTTTATTGGTTATTTCATTAAAAAAGGATTATATTCTGCATTTGTACAGATACATGTGTCTGAAATAAAAATATGTGTGCCCCTGCCTTAACAAAATTGTTCTCATTCTCTTAACATGCCTTTCATGGCTGTTATTAAGTCGGAGAACATGTTTCCATGGCAGCGGTGTCTCAGGCACAGCCTCTAGTGACAGCTTCTGGCCTAACACACACACCCACACACACACACACACATGCACACATAAATGCAGACACAAGCATATGCAGGGAGAAAGAGAGGGGAAAAGAAGTGGGTGAAATAAATGCACATCAAATAGAGGCATGCTGACCTGTCTGCTGCTGCTTTAAACACCAATAACTATCCTGCTGATGTCTGTCCACAGGGGGACGGGACCTACTTTTAACACCGTCTCAAAGCAGCAGAAGGTGAAAGCCCACTGCTGCCTTTTTATGGCTATGACATGAATCTTTGTAATGCTTTGTAATGGAGGTATCTTACAAGAATGAGTCACTTGCCGTTCATTCTTCATTGTTATGCTTTAGGTTACTGTAAAAATGAGTCATGCGAGGTCTTTGTTAAGTCCCCCAAAACCTTTCCCAGGAAGATTTGTGACCTTACAGGCTGCATTGTTCAGCTGCCATGCCATGCTGAGCTTTTAGATTAGAAATACATGGACAGAACCACACATTTTTCAACATTACATGCTATTATTAGAACATTATCAGTGAGAGTTGTCTCCATCTATTAGTCGTCTGGTCCTGAATAGATCAGAAAGTGGGAAAGCTCTAAAATACTGTCTTGAACCACTGCATGTACCTATGATAGAACTCAGCTGCCATCCCTGTTGTAAACTTTAGTGTTTTAAATAAACACAAGACAACAATAACCTGTTTAATCTCTTTAAGTATGTTTTATTGTTTATTTTGTTTAAATGAACAGAAATTTGTTTTGTTTTTTTTTGTTCTTCAGCTTCTGTGCTGGTTTATATTGCCTTTACAGATTTTAGTTTCTTAATCCATTTAAACATGACTACAAAGTGCTTTGGGGAACCTAAGGTTAGTTGTTAAGATCGAATACAGCAGTGGTTCCCAACCCTGCTCCTCAAGGTCTCCTGTCCTGCATGTTTAGGTGTCTCCTTGCTGCCACATACCTGAATTAAATAACTGGGTGATTACCAGGCTGCAGCAGCACTTGATAGCCTGCAAAGAAGGTCATGCAAAGATTTTAATCAGGTTTGCTCGAAACATGCAGGACAGGACCAGGATTGGAAACCACTGAAATAGAGGTCACGACAGGGGAGAACATCTTGAATTACTTACATTTAGTCTTTTTTTTTGTTAAAGATTCTGCTTCATAATGAGAAAAGAAAGCAAATGTCCAAATCTAAGGTTTTGGACATTTCTGTGATTCAAATGGAAAGAATTAGTTTAAAAATTATTGTTGTTTTTTGTTTTTACAGCTACAAGCCAAACATTTTTGTACATTTCCGATATTATTGTGTTATTCTTTAGGTGTCAAACTCACTTTAGATATAGTTTGACACCTAAAACACTAACATGTCATGATCTACATTTGGTTTCTGTATATTGTCATTCAATTAAAATAAAATCCAAAGGTGTTTGTTTCGGTATTAAATCTGGCAAAAATAAAATACATGGAAGGTGTTTGTGAACAGGACCAAGTCTGACAGGAATGGGCAGAATCATTTCCAGACACAGGGTTACATAAACCCTGTGTGATTGATGTGTTCCATTAATACGATTTTCATGTCCCAACATTGTTTAATGTGGAAGTGATGCTTCTTCAGCTAGAAGTTACAAAAAAATTACTGAATAAGGCAGACTTTTAATGAGTCCAATTCTGCTAGTTTGCCCCACCATGCTTGCACCTTCAGTACAGCCTATACCATTGGCTTAATTCCAACAAGCACCAGAGGGAAGACGTAAGAAAAAAATCCAATTCCTCTGCAGTCCAAAAGAGAGAAGTTCCATCTATCCATTGTCTATACCTGCTTATCCTTGCATGGTCTTGATGCCTGGTGCCTATTTCCAGTAGTAATTAAGCAAGAGGCGAGGTACACCCTCACAGGGCAACACAGAGACCCACAGGACAAACAACCATAATCTAGCATGCATGTCTTTGGACTGAGGGAGGATGCTGGAGTACTGACAGAGAACCCATAAATGCATGCAGAGAACATGCAAACTCCATGCAGAAAGACACCAGGCAGGCAATCCAGCCCTGGAATTTGTAGCTACAAGGCAACAGTGCTGCTAACTGTTCCACAGTTCAGCCCATAGTAGTTTGGCTAAAATAATTTAGTTGGAGTGAAGATGGCAAACAGTGCTGATGTCCTGGAAAATTATGTAACTTTTAAAGGTGAGTCAAACAGAATATCAAATATACTGATTTGGAGATTGGTGAAGATGCACAAAAACCCATAGGATAGAAAAAGTTAAGCTGAAACATAAACAGAATTGTAGCAGTTAAGGTTCTGGAGATGACCACCGTCATCACGGTCTGCTTCACCATCCATGGCAGCATCTTTTATGGCTAGAGGGTCAAACTCTTAGTCAAACGCAGAGAATTGGTCTGAATCTGTCACAATTGATGTTGTGATCATAGTGTTTACCAATGTCAGCTGATCACCTCTGTTTTTGTGCCTTTTTTATTTTCCTCAAACACAATTTTTGAAGTCATGTGAAGAATGTCCATACTTTATAACCCAGTTGTGTTTTTATTGCCAGCACACATTTGTTACTGAAAAAACACCTTTATCTAAAAATATCTAAATACCTAAAAAACACCTATCTTAAATCTACTGGATTATGGAGGTTAAAGGAAGTTTTTAACACATAATGCTTCACAAGCATTAACATTAGTGACATGACATGTTTTATATATATATATATATATATATATATATTTTTTTTTTTTTTTTTTTATCTGAGTTTCCGTGTTTTAACCCTGCCTTTTACTGCATGTTTCACACACCCATACAAACAGGCCAGTTTTCCCTTTTGGTCATCGGCAGCTGCAATGAACTCCTTAGTTCTTGGCGATTTAATCTTTTTTCCATTTATATGCTAAGTCTACCACAAAATGGTTTTGAGCCAACATCATCTTGAATGATCTTAATCTTTCTGACACAAAATGAAAATCCAGTGTGTATGTATGTGTGTGTGTCCCTGAAAAGCCTGTGCTACACATAACCTGACCGCAGCCAGTAGGCAAGTGGTCAAAACCTTCCTGGCACAAAGGCACCTTCTCATATTAGCAGTGGAAAAAGTGTGACTATTCCGAGGCGAGACTCTGGAGTGAAGTATGAAAGAGGATTGGTTCCAACACTGACCAAGAAGGGCCTGAACATTATTAAGGTCCCAGGGGATTCAGAGAGAAATACATCACAGAGACAAATGAGTGTAGAAATTCAAACGAAATGTGAATGCTCCGGCCTCAGGACAAAACAGTCATACACAAAAATAACAAGTGTCTGAGTACAAACTACAGAGCCATCACTTCTAGTTGGAAAACAAAGCCCAAGGCTAGGAAAGTTGACAGATGGTAGAAGTCATTTCTAGGCCATTACCTTTATTCCAAGGTTCTGTACCTCTATTTAGTAAACACATGCAGGATACAAAAGATATAGCTTTGATTTTTGGGATTTTCTTTAACTGATTGAAGCACTCATGACCTATGTAAGTATGTAAATCTGTCAGTCTTATAATTGATCACAAATCAGGTGGGTTCTTCTGACATGATGTTGGTATGTGAGACCCTCATGAAGGCAACAACAATGGACAACAAGGACAGGTTTAAACGGTAAATGGTTTATTGACACAGTTACATTTTTCTGGATTCGGGAAAATTCCAGGATGCACTTAGGAGGAAAGGTAATTTGCTATTGAAAGGAGTGATGTTTGCTAAGTTATAATGAGGACTGAGAAAATCTGTAAACTTACAGTTGAGGGCATGGTGCTGTTTCCAGGCAGAATACCCACACGACACTGAGGCTGTCAGGCTGCGGTGAGTGGTGCAAGTTGGTAATCGTTTCCTTTTTCCTCTTCTAGAAGAAGATAAAGCTGACAGTGGAGCATTGGAGGGTGGACAGGCAAGGGAGTAATGATAGAGGAATGTGGAAGGGTCCAGACAGCAGATCCAGAGGAGCAGCCCCTGGATCTGATGACTGGAATCTAGGAACGGACCGTGGAGTGAAAACAGTTTTTTCCTGGAAGGAGGACAACGAGAGGTAAGCTTGGAACACAAGAGAATGTATGAGAATGAAGCCTGACTACTCTCCACTAAATAAGACCAATCGGGCATCTGCCTCAAGTGATCCACTCCTCTTTAAGCTCCTACTGATTGAGCTAAGGCCAGCTCCAGCTATGAGGACACATCTGACGATGACACCCTGTAATCAGCAGAGGTGAGGCACACAAACCTGCACACAGCCATGTGGAAACAGCATCTTCAATGTGTGCTGTTGCCACTGCCCCATCTCTGAGCTCAACTGGTAGCACAAGCTGGTGTTGTTCTGAATACAAGGTCACTTTCACTGGAAGGCTGTTGCTTCTGGCTTTGTTGTACTTTTGTTGGTTTTGTTTGTGGTGTCTTGTGTTGAAACCGTGCTGGATACAAAAGAAAAAATGCTCTTAAGGAATGTTAATCGGGTATCCTTGAGCACACTCCCAAGGTATGGAGGAATGTAGTATGTAGAATGTAGAAATGGATTGTAGAAAAATTTGTGATGCAACAACAATTAACACAAGAAAATCTGAGAGGCGGATCAGGTCAGGCTCTGATTTGGTTGGGTAAAACCTTTCATTGGTTGCGTGGTTCTATGAACGTGAATTTATTAATTTTTGCAAATGACTGTAATCATGCAATCAATCTATTCAATAAAAAAACAGCTTCACATTTCAAGTTCACAAGTGTATTTAAAGCTACCACTAATGCTGAATCGGTTATGGTGTATTTTAATGCTTTCTGATCTTCTAAGTTAGCAAGTTGAGGTTATCCATTAAAAGGGAACTTTCACCTACCTTGACAGGCAGTAAAGCAAACCTCTCTGAGCATCACAACTATCAAGGGCATAAAAGCATTCATAATTTAGAGATTCAGGCAGACCACTCATGTTAGTAAGAGCTTGTAGTGACTAGATCTAAAATGTTCAAAACTGACATTCTGAAGTGACCTTGAGGAAAGGAGTTCTTGGAGGTGAAAGCTCAAGCTGGTGCATTTAAATAAACTATATAATAAGTAAACCAAAGTGACCTTTTCATCTACTTCCTGTTTAGCCTTAACATGTATTTTAGCAATGACGTGTTTTTATCATTAGTCGGAAAAAACTGCCAATGCTTTAGCATTTCTTTGATTTGCACAGCAGCTGTTCTGGCATTCATTATGCACCGGCATTTCTGCTTTTGATGCAAACACTTTAATTCTGAAAAATCAGAGCCTTATGGATGATTATTAAAGCCACAATAAAGAGAAAGAAGACGTGGTGGTGGGAGTTATTTTATTTTTATCTTTGAACAGTTTGACGTGTTGCTTATGTGCTTGTGTGAATGTCTTTCCTTTTCCTCTTACTATTTGATTTTGGAAACCATATTGTTTTCCCAATGGAGATAAATGTTCACAACATTTATCGTGTAAATTGGAAAGGACACTGAAGGATCTTCAGTAGTTTAAATCACATGATTCAAGCAAAGACATGTTTCCAATGGCTACCACTGTAGAAAATAAATTGTAATTCTGGAAATTCCTGTCTTTTAATAAAAAAGTAAGGTTTTTATAGATTTTCACTGAGCAGCAAAAGCCTTCCTGTTTTATTCAGTCTCCTAAGTACCATGCTATTAGGTCCTATTTGGCAATATATTAGGTCTCATTTTGAACTTGAAAGCTTTTTTTATTGCTGCAATGTTTCTTTATTGCCACTATGACTTTCAAATATTGGTAAGTAATTATTTTATGTCAAGAATACGTAGCTATTGACCGTATGTCTGCATCATTAAACTTTGATGCTGTACAGTTTAGACAAAAGTTTCAGTTTTTATGGGGGGAGTTTGCTTTGAGTTTAATTTGCTATGAAGGATGATCAGATCATTTAAATTACTGCAAAGTTGATGAAAGTTAATCAAAATCCTTTTAATTTATTAAAAGCCTTATTTGCAGTGTGTTCCAACCCGTACCGTAAAATGACCTGCCAATATCATCTCAACAGTCTCATTGTTAGCTCAGGGGAAATTGTTAACAAGGGCAGGGAAGCTGATATCACTGTCACTGTAACTGAATTAGAAGAGCTGAAGAGTTGCTTTAAAAGAGAGCAATGATTGAAATCAGTCTTTTGTCAACCATGGTTACTTCCAAGGAAACACTTGCAGTCAGCATTTGCATCAAAAGGCTTCTCAGGCAAGGATCCTGCTGCTACTACAATTTCACCTAAATCAAATATTTATCAAATAATCACTCACTTCAAGGCGAAAGGTCTGTTGTGCCCAAGAAAGTACAGCCAGAGGTAGAACTGGATTCAACTGGAAGGATTATGTTTCTAACCTTGTAAGGCTAGTTTAGCATAGGCAACAAACTTAAGGATGCTGGTGTCAAGCAAGGCCCAGAAAGAGGCTATTTCTCTCAATGAAAAACATCAAGGACAAAATAAAAATCAGCAGGAAAAATTGGTGACTCAAACCTGCCACACAACACTCAAATTGCACTTATATTTCAAAAACAAAGACTTGATATTTCATTTAACTCATACTCTAAAAACTGGGTATGTGTATGTCTCGTGGTTTGGGACTTGTGTCTAATGAACAATCCGTTGTCAAAGGCATATTATACACAGTACACACAGGTATTTCTGGTTTGTTTCTCTGCAGTAAACCTGTGAAGGTAACACCAACTACCAAGTTTGTCTCTTTTCATTAAATGCTACCATCCAGCAAACCTTTACAGCAAGTAAGACCACAGCTCTGACAGAGATGTACATACTATACTTTCCTGTTAGAATGTTTTTGCCGGAGACATTCACAGACTATGCAATTGTTGTAGATCATCAAAGGAAGAATCTAGTGTTATCCTATTTCTACTAGTTTCTTTCACATTTATACATGTTTGTATTTTTAGTGACCTAATTAAATTTTCAAACTAATTTGCTGCAGTTTTTTTAAGCATGTTAAATTGACTTGAACTATAAAAACAGGACAGGCCCCACACCTAAGAGAGTGGGTTCACTCACAGCTTTGCCTAAAAACACTGCCATAAATTAAGAATGGTATGAAACATCCCTCAAAGGCAACTTGCCCAACAATGCCGGAGACACTTCGTAAAGAGCAATGCTTGTTTTGCTGTTTTTTTGTTGGAGCACCATCTCATGAAGCAAAAGTGACAACTAATTAGCTAAGGGATCAAAATATCTAAATGTTCATGGCTAATTACCTACCAGATATTCAATCCTCAATCCTCAAAAAGCAAGTGGAAAAACAACTAAAACGTTTTTGACAATCTCCAGTCACTGATAAAGCAATAAATCAACATTATCAGTTAGGATTTGGGGCTGAGGCTCCAGTCCGGTATTTCAGTATGTTCATTAACCTGATGTATTTATCATTAGACTTTAAAACATTTATTGTCTTTATTGTTAAATGTCAGTATTTTATAGAAAACCTGGCAAGAAGTTTTAACCAAAATAAAACAAATGAATTAAAATTGACTGGGCTGTAATAATGTACTGTTAATATTTAGAAGACATCCCAGAAACTGACGTGAACATTTTGAGGACCATGGTAACAGTTTAGAAGAGCCTCGCGCTGTCGTTAACTACTGCATGTCAACACTGCAAATCCTACTAAAATATTTAGAGTTTAGTCATGTTGTGAAGTCTGAAGCTTCTTCCTGACTCTAAAAGACTGTTTTCATATATTAGGATGCAACAATGGGTGAAGCTGTGGAAGCAAAAGCCCACGCATCTCGTTAGCTATTCACGAGGACTCAAATCTATCAAAGTAGACTTTTTTACTTAAGACAAAACACATGTAGATGTTTCCTCACTTGATTCATATTTCATGTGCCTGCACTTGTGTGCTGACTTTGCAAGCTGCATATTCAGTCCACTGAACTTCCCATTTTGTGCGGAGAACATGGTTTTCATTATGCACCAATGAACATCAGTAAAAAGGAAAGTTTTTAGTTTAGGAAAAAAGGAAAAGCAGAAATGTAGAGTATTCGAAAGTCATATAAATGATTCAGTTCATAATTATTTGTTCATTTTAAAACTTTTTTTTAAATTGATGGCTCTTGAGTTCTCCATTCAGGAAAAGTCACACCTCATTGAGTTGATAGTTTGTTGATTTAGTTATTCATATAAAGCCATGCCTTACACCCGTCTGACCTCACAAATTTGATGACAGCAGACCATGAGTGTACTCTTCTCTGCTTTCTCCTCCCAAACCAATCAAAGTGCTGTTGTTTGAGGGCAAATTTATTGTTTAAGAGGATCCCATGCTCGATTCTTTGCCACATTAAGTCTGTGAGAAATGTTTTTGTTATGCTGGCAAGCCGAGAGCGACTAAATGAAAACCAGAGCTATTATTAGAGAGCTGGAGGCTTTAATGTGCTTCGCATTTTTAATGTATGAAAACGCAAACAAACAATTGTCCCAGAAGAGTTACTGAATAAGTTAATGAGGATCCTGTCAATTATGTGCAGCCGCAGTGCTGATGTTATTCAGTCTGTGCATTATCTTGCTTTGTTAAGAACCCGGTTAAACTGAAACATTGAATTTTCTGAGATTACTGTTATGCATATTTCCATATGACCCTCTGTACAGTGTAAGCTGTGGGGTTTCCGTACATCTTAGCTCGGTCTCACTTTGAAATGAGATTAAAACAGACAGATCTGAGTGATGGCACGAACAGACTTAGATGCAATCAAAGTTTTGAGGTTCAGGGCATTTATCAAACCTTCATCAAGCTTGAGAAAAGCACACTTTCAGACCTCTAATAGTCAATTTGAAAGTGTCATAGATGTTTTTGCCCCACTTAGGGTCTCCAGCTGCTTAGCTGAGCCCGGTGACTGTGACTCAAAGAGCAATGAGAAATGATAAAAGAATAA
This sequence comes from Crenichthys baileyi, assembly GCA_036173005.1. Classification (NCBI taxonomy): domain Eukaryota; kingdom Metazoa; phylum Chordata; class Actinopteri; order Cyprinodontiformes; family Goodeidae; genus Crenichthys; species Crenichthys baileyi. The sequence continues at coordinate 142,099 of JAHHUM010002991.1, read as the reverse complement.
CTAAGCAAGAGCTACAGAAATCAGAGGTTTGCAGAAGGATTTTCATTCAATCTAAGCCACTGCCTTATTTTGATTTTGCCCCCAATAACCTGCTTTCTGCTCGATTGGGAAGTTATTGCTATTGAATTACAAAAATACGACGATTATGGGTCACATTTGTTCTCTGAAAAGTCTTACAGCATACACTTTGATGAAACATAACTAAAACAAATATGATCCAACATGTCATTTTTTGATAGGTGTGTAATCCTAAACTCTTCCAACTAAACCTACCTGTCATGATCCTGACATCTTTGAGTTTTGATTTCTATGTATTTTGACCATTTTCTTATGGTTTTATTCTTTAGATCTTGCTTTCGTTAGTTAATTTTCTTATGCTTATTATTAGGTGGTTTTCTAATTAGTTTATTCTTTTGTGTTTTAGTCTTTACGCATCTACAGTCATTGTCCTGTTAGGTTTCTGTTACTTTCCTTATCTGTGTTTCTGCTCATTTGTGTTAATTAGCCAACCTCCTTCAATTGTTCTGTATTCCCCCTGCCACTGTTTCTCCACATTTCATCTGATTAGCTCTTCTGGTTTATTGGTCAATTCTCCACCTGGCCTCTGTATTTAAACTCACTGGTTTTCATTGCTCACTGCTGGATTCTTCTGTTTACTAGCCTTATTCCTGGTCCACCTACCATTGTATGCCTGTTACTCTGCCCGTGCTCGATGTCCTGTTCTTCTTAAGCAACTCCTGTAAGTTCATTCAATTTCTCTTGTGGGTCCTTTTCAGTCAGTCTTGCCATAAAGTATGTTAACGAACACGTCTGCAGTCATTGTGGCGAGAAGGAGGCGTAGATACAACTACAGACGACAGAGAGAGAGTAAACTGTGTACAACATATTTGGACTGTCAGAAATAAAAATAGTAGGGACATAACGTATCCAGCAATGCCATTTTTTAGGGCTGAGTTGAAGAACGTTATAAATAGAAGCCAAACCCTATCTCCTATGGAAAAACGTCTGTATAATTCTAGCACACCATCTCTTTATGGCACAACACCATTTTTTGGATTGTATTGGAAGAGCGCTTTTATACAGCCCAGAAAAGGGGGCACAGATTGTAGGTTCCACCACATATTCACGATGCCATGAATGTGGGGGGAAAAAGACGTCTGCGTGGGACAGATTAATGTAGCGGAACTACAGACATGGGCCAATCTGATTCAAAGCTTTCTCATGATCCATTTGAGGTATGCATTTTATTTATCTTTTTTCTGCAATTAAACCAAAATTAAAAACCATGACTGAACTTGAATATTGTGGCATATTTAATAAAAAAACTAAACTTAACATTAGCACCCACCAGAGAACATGAAACATTTATGGAGCCTGTAAAGGGACATTGAAGGAATAATCTCATACGCGCCTGAACGTTTTTTTGTTAATTCCCGTAATGTCCCTTCCAATCTGCCTTCTGGGATTACAGAAACACTGACCTGTCTGCCTGTCAGTTTCATGCGGGTCAGAGGAGACGGCATGACAGCAAAGTGGAGTAGGAGCAGAGAGTGCCAAGGCTGGGGCTTGTGCGTGCCATGGGCCGATGCAGGGCCAGTGCACTCAGTACCCATATCCCTTCTGGGGGGACCTGATGGCAGATAGTATCATTTTTATTTTTAAATATTAATGAATAAAGAAAAGAAAAGGGCTCAAGCAGGGAGAACACTTTTCTCATCCAGGGCAGAAGGGCAGGTGCTTGAGCACCACTAGGGGTCAATCTGTGCACGTGCCTGAATATGTCCAAACTCTCCATGGTACCAGCCAGAAGAACAAGCAAAATCCTCAGTTAAAATGCACCTGTTATCAATTGTTCAAGCAATCTTAGAAGATCACCCACAGCACACCAACTAATAGCAAGTATATTTTTTTTAAACACAGGCAGTTTAGCACTCCTTAATTGGGATCTTAGTAGATCTGGCCCTTAGTTTATACCCTGGATACTGGATTTGGGACGAAATCCTCCATATATTGTGAGTAGCTTTCGTGTTATTAACATCTGTGGTCTGAATTTTCCTCTTTTGGCCAACTTATTATCCCAACTGGTTATCTGATTACCAGCAATTAATAGCTGTTGATTGCACAGACCTTGTTCTTGCCATTGAGATGACATTTTAAAATTGGCCTTACTTGCTGCAAGTATCTGGTTTTGCTGCTTACCACGTGTCTTCTTCGAAGTTGCCATTTGCCTGTGGTATTCCAAGGTACTCATAGCTCTCCTCAACATCGGCTGTTCTCTCTTCTGGGAGTGCAATTCCATCGTTCTGAATTACCTTCCCTAATTTTGTTGATAATTTTGTTTTGTCACACCTGACTCTTAGTATACAGCTTGATGTCATCTATAGAGGAGGTGACTGATGGTGGCTATTTTTGAGTTGGAATCTATAGCCAGTCTTGTTGATTAGTTAGCTGATGGGGTCTAGGCCTATGCAGAACAACAGTGGGGACAAAGCATCTCCTTGGTATATGGTACATTTGACCAAGACTTGTGCAGTTGGCTCAAAGGTGGCCTCAGAGTTGGTTTTCCACAGCATCATGGATATGCAACCAAGGTTCTGAGTGTTGTTGACCTTGTGCAGCTTCAGGCATTCCAGGATCAACGAGTATGGCATTTTTGTTGGATATCTGCCACTGTGATGTTCACTGTACTTTGTTGAGGGGGATTAGTATGGTCTGCTTTTAGATCTATTAGCCACTCTGCATTGTTGTTATGTGATGCTCCCTTCTCTAGACATAATTGGCCATAAAAGGCAAAATTAGGAGAAGTTTTTTATAGCCTACTTGCTCTCACATTTTTTTTATTTGATGATCCATTCTGATATTAGATGATATATTAACATTTGGTACTCCTAAATAAGCTTGTGCAATGAGGTTTAACCATGTTTAATCCTGATGCAGCATACAGCAAAATATTTTAGTTCCCCGACAATAAGGAGCATTCCTATTATGTTCAACCTTTGCACAACCACTAGTACAGTTGAAACCAGATATTTACTGTGTAAAATACACATAACCATTTGTCCCCTCACTGTCTGTCATTAAATCAGGCTGGATGTTTTATGTTTTAAGTCAGGTAGTATTATCAAATAATTTATATTTGATAAATGCCAAAATAATGAGAAATATATTTGTAGAGAATTCCTTTAAACTTACATACATTTCCTTCATTTCTTGGTGAAATTGCCTTTTTAACTGTATAGCTTTGGATATTTGGATATCTTCGCCCACGCTTCTCAAAATAGTTTGCAGGAATTTTGTCCCATTCCTTGTGACAACTGGTGTAGCTCAGTCAGGTTTGTAGACCTCCTAATACAAACACCTTTTGAATGTAATGATAATCAGTCTTCAAAACACTTCCTTTGTGGTCTCTACACTGAGATCTTTGTCACCCTGTGAATTTGCAAACTACAATCTGCCTTCTTTTCTGCTTTTCAAGGCAGCGCTCTTTCCTCTTTGGGTTGTCTTTCATTCCATGTTGATACAGGACTCTTGTGAAATAATGGGTTTTTCTCTTTATTTTAAGGTTCATTCTTAAGTTTATTCACTAAAATATATTCAGCTCTGGTAGACATTGATACTTTTAATGTAATTATTTGAACATATGGGCATGGCTCATCAAGTAATCTGGAAATTGTACCCATGAATAATTTCTTCCATGTTCCAATTTCTTAAATATTTTTTTCCATGTGGTCACACATGGAAGCATTTGTTTTTCAGGTGTTGCCTTAAAATACATCCACAAGTGTGACTCTTTAAAACTCAAAAAATGTGAATAAAATTCTCTTTATCATTATTCTGGCATTTAGCAAACAGCAATCAGTTTAGTAAACCTAAAATACTTAAAGGAGGACAGATTCAGTCTGATTTAATGTTAGGAAGTGAAGAAAGGTTATGTGTCTGTTTCAATGTAGTGTATCTAAATATTTGGTATCAGCTGAATAATCTCGATGTTTCTATGTTTATGAACTATCTCCATACCATGTTCCTCATCATGCAGAAAGCAAGCACAGTTATTGTTGCAATCTGACAACTCATTTTCCTTTCATTTGTTTGTAAAAATAAATGGGCTTACACACTTTTCTTCTGATGACGATTAGTTTAACGTAGAAACCTTCTATTCTAATTGTTTTAGCAACAAAACAACTCACTGAGACTGAAATTTTTAGTGAAAAAAGTAATTTCAAACCTTAGTATATTTCCAACAGATTATTACAGTTTCATGGGGTGACAGCTTCTCTTTGCTGGGAATCCTGCTGGAAACATGCATACAAAGGTTGTTTACTATTGCACATACATAAATGAAAAACTTTGTGTGTGTTTCTGTCAAATTTTGTGTTTGAAAGAAACACAAAGTTTGTTTCTGTCAAACACACACAACGAAAAGCAAGAACATGATTTTTGTTTTTTGGTCATGGCTTTGAAATTTAAGTTTAATAACATGCACTAACACATGCTTCATGATTCAGATAACAAGTATAAATCTGGAGGGTTGGAGAGAAAACTAGTACAATAAAGTCACCTTGACTTTGATGCCATGGTGAGTTTCATTTTTTTACAGGATTTTGACACAGTCAGAGGTTTCACAGATTTTAGATCTATCAAATTTCCTATTATAGTCCTTTTTTATCATTAATTCAAGTTTTGCTCAAACCTAAATTCACAAAGACTAAGAATACCTGAGTGTAGAGGCTACAGCCTTTATTTTAAAGCCTTGATTTAAGATTAGACAGCAAACCTATGTCAGATGCCCTTAGTATCCTTGTGGTGACCTATGGCTGTGCAAACAATTTGCAGAAGGAAGGATCATCTATAAAGGAGGCTCTGTTTTATGTTCTGTGATTGTTTCTGATTAGTATGCTCAATATGTTATTGGAGGAGTGTAATCTGCAGGAGTATGGGGATGGAGTGAAGTAAAAAGTTAAGAGTGGGAAATGTGGCCTCAAAAATATACCAAGATATTTCAAGATGTATTTCTTATGGCATTTACAGCAATTTATGGTTATCTACCAGTAATTAAACAATTTGCTAGCCTTAAAACTTGTATCTTTCATATGAAACAATGGCTCAAACAGAGACAAATATATGAACACTGCCCAGCAGATTTTATGCATTGATTTTTTTCTTTATTGAAGTCTTATTTTACTGTTTAAAATAACATTCTTTGTAATAATAGTTTTACAGGTAAACTTCTAACCCTTCTAACTTCCTTTGTTTCACTGTTAGTTTTATGTAGGATTCTTTGTATTATTAGTTTTATAGTCTAACTTCTAACCCTAAACAGGCCTGCAAATTAGCCTTTGGCCTATAGACGGTTTCTTTTATTTGTAACATTGTTTTATGTCTTGTCCTTGCTCATATAAATTTTAAATAAATACATATCAGTAGAGTAAAAAGGTAAGGAAGGACACTGTTAGTTGATTTTCAAGAAATGACAAAGGATGCAAGAGCAATATTTATCAGTTTAATAACATTTTTTTTTATTATTTAACCTTGTTTTGCAATCGCAAAGGGCAGAATTAATGGCATCTTCTGTAAAAGCATAATTTTCAAGGAAGAAGGAAAGTACACCAACCTTTAATGTCTATGGGTTTGTGTATTAGGCCTATATCTGAGATTATGTGTGTACTTAGATTAGATTTATTTACAACCTGGTAAAGAACAGATCATTTTAAAGTTAAAGCCCTAGAGCTGTGATTTCTTTACCCATGACTGTTCATGGCAATAAAATGATTAAACAATTACTAAAGTAATTTAAACTGGGAATTTATAGTCACATTATAACACTGAAAAAGTAAAAGAAAAAGGTGCAGTGCAAGCAAACCTAACAAAATATAAACTCAATCTGTAATGGTTCTGGGGCATTGATGTGCCTGTGATTGTGTGTTTTTCCATTGAACTGCACCTCCTTCATTACTGGAAGGCAGAAAGGTGGTTCCACTCCAAGCCAAGATATTCCTGTGAAAGTACCCACCTGGATTACTTACCTATTTCCATGACAGCTCTTTGGCAGCTGCTTTGTCCAGGCCCAACTCCTCACCACCTACCTGTCTGCCCAACACTCAGCCCTGAACATGCTTGTCACTCACCTAACAACCTATTAATATAATCTAATTGATCTACAAAAAAACATACTTGTGCTCTGTTCTCATAGAAATCGGCAGGCACTGTAATCTTGAAAAAAATCATTTAAATCGTCCTCTTTATGAGAGTTGTTCTGCATGTCGGCAGGATTTGTATTCACACATGACTATCTGTATTACAATCAGAATCTTAATCAAACAGTTTGAAAAATCATTAGTAATTTCAATTAACTGCCTATTGCTCCTGTCAGTCTGTAAGCACCATGTGATCACTGATATTTGTTTTACCATTAGACTGCATGCACAGCGCTTTCTGTCCTTTTCTCAGATCATGTCCTCAACTTGTTGTAAATCTGCTGTGAATTTTTACCAAAAAGCATCTGTTTGGTTTTGTTACGTAGAAGTAACTATTTTCTTGCTCAGTTCTGTCCTCTTGTGTATAACCACTTTTATAGTAGTGAAATAACCCTTACTGAGGAGCAAACCTAGACCAGGACCGGGGCCCGGTGTGTTTGCTTGTGCTTCAAAGAAACACATCGACCTGTGCTAACTCTGCTTTTGGGTTACAGCCTCAATTGTTATAGATGTTTCCCATGTTGTAGTTCTACATATTTTAAATAAAGTTTCTGACCTTGTTTTCATTCCTAAATTCATCTTTGATCTACCCAGAAGGTGCCTGTGTATGAAATTTTCACAGTATGGTGACTGTTGAGGTAAAATAATTCTATCACTGATATACTTGCGGCCTCAACCTCACCCCAGTCCGGATGTCGTGAGAAAGAACAGATGAAGATCAGGAAATTAAGATTAACACAAGTTTAATTTGGTAAAGAATAAGTCCAATGATTTCCAATGCATATTGAATACAAAAAGAAAGAAAGATTTACCAAAGGGCCCTTTGGGAGAAGACTCGGTCAGCAAATCGAGGCCATATCACCAAGTGGTCTGTCTTACAATCAGTGTTAAAGCCTTTTATACCTTTATTTCAAAGCTGACGGTTTGTTTACGAAGCCACAGGTCACTTAATGGAGTTTTCTACTTTCCCGTGTCCCGACTATAAATTAGTTACTCCTATGGGAGTACTTTATTGCCTATATTATGACTAACAGCGGGCATTTACTGCTCACAGCTGCTGGGAACATCCTGACCTGGGATTAACCCTTTCTCCAACCTGAAGCCTGAGGTGACTTCTGACTTCTCCCTCTCAGGCTCACAATACATGTTACATCTCAGTTTTATGGTTACACATGCGAACTGAACTAATAGTATGAAAGTAAATGATTTTAATTCTCAACATGACCTTGAGTGAAACCACCATGATTTATCAGTTTCACAGTATATACAAAAAAAACATATATTGCACATGATCTAATTGCTTTAATCTAAAACGGAAAAGCAACCATTATTCCTAATGATACAGTACTACAACATATGGATTATTACAGTTAATATATTGTTACAACATTTTTTCATTGTCATTTTGATTGAGAAACAGAGCTTCAAGCAAATGTATATAAACTCCAACTAACCATTAACTAAACTCTCCATTGAGAGCTAATCTCTGTTTCTCCAGGACTATCCCTTTAAGTTGAGACTAGTATTGTTCTCTCAGTACTGTAATATTCAACATCATTTGTCAGCAGGACACAGTTAACAAAAAACCCATGCAGTGTTGACCTTTTACCATACCCTTTCCAGCAGAGTAGCACTCAGATTTGTTGTCTGACTGCCATGAAAAAGCCCAACAGACTTACTTCACAAGCGGAACATTATAGCTAAGGCTATAATGTTCCGCTTGATATGTATATATAAAAAAATAAAAAAACTTTATTAAAAACTGCTTTGGGGTCATTTTAATTGCAATGGACACAGAGACCGAAACGAAAAGGAAAAAAGGAAGCAAGAAAGAGAGAGGTGGGGCAAACAGGGAGAGAAGGAGAACAAATACTACTAATAAATATGCAAGATGTATTTAGTGGTAACTGCGGCTCAAAATAGAACATCTGTGTATCTGTTAACACCTGAATCTAAACACCTGTTGGTGTAAGTGTGAGCGCGCTTATGTGTATAAGGTTTCTCCATAAAAATATGCAAGAGCATGTGTGAGGAGCCACAGACCTGATCCCTGGACCCAAGACAGACAGGTAAGAGATCTGAGCCACAGACATCCAAAGGCCCCCCCAGAGCACAGGAACACCAGGAGGACCACCACACCAGGACTACTGCAACCCCCCCAGAGAACAGCAGGGGAGAGCCCAAGGGGAACCTCCCAGCAGCCACAGAGCAGATGCTCCAGGAAGCCGCAGCGACGAGCCCACAGGCCCCGCCGGCAGTTGTCAACACCGGAGCAGATCCAGCCATGGCCCAGAGACCTGAGACCCCGGGGCACATCACCCCGAAGAAGAGGCCCGACAGAGTCAGGTGGCTCAGGCCCTGGCAAGCAGCCACTGGGAGTGAGCTGGCACACACCAAAGCACCCAGCCCCGTACATAGAGAAGCCCCAATAGACCAGCGGTACTGTGAACACCAGCGGGCAGAGACACCAGCCACCGACAGGGAGCGTGGCGGGGAAGAAGTAGGCCCTACATTTCATAGGGCACAATCAGTCATAATCACACCTTCCCACCCTCGTAAAAAACACATAAAAACACTCACACCCACACACCCAACGTAAAGGCACACAACAATGGACGTTGTACACTCACTCACACTACCCATACGTACTCTATATATTCCGGGTCCACGTAATGATGCCCCAGAGGGGCAATCAGCCCCCGGACCCAGGAGGTGGTCCCCTTCATTCCGGGGTGGAGACAAGCAGATCGCCCAGGCATTAGCCCTGACTAGTGCGGACCCTGGCCCAGATGCTGTAGTACGTTCAAGAAAACAATACTTAAACATAGTCACATAGCAGCTTAATATCACTGTTTTTGTAAATTTGTGCAATTAGTAATCGCAGTGTAATCCTCCAATTCACTTCTTCGAAACATTGTCCTATAATTTGATCACTGCATTTATTTCAGTTTCTTTTCTCGAAAGCCAGCTGTGATCCTCTTTTCACTTCACTGCTTTATTTTACTGGAATCACAGGGGCCCAAGGTGGTTAACTCACTCCATTAATTTGATATCATAAAACTGCCATTTTGTACAAACCCTTCCACAATATGTAGTATATCAGACTTACCCCTACACTTCTATGACTTTGGTCAGAGGAATCATAACACAATGCCCTACCCTTTGGAGAAAGGAGGGACATTTATGTTTTTGTCTTATTATTGAGCTTGCCTGCTTTTCAAAACAAAACCAATGCAGAAGCTTGGAATTCATCATAGTTTGAATTTGTGGAAAGGGATCAAAACAAATCTCATAAGTATTAATGTTGTGCAAATAAATTGTTCTCACTAGACTTAAATGCTGCAATCAAATATGGTTACATGAAGTTATGGGAATGATTATTCCGGCAATATATTTTTTGTGATTTTCTTTTAAGTTAACTATTCTACTCTCTCCGATATGAGAGATCATCTCTCCGATATGATCAATCCAGTCTCACTGGATTGATCATATTTTCTGGATGGATCAGTCTTTTGTTTGTTCACAATTGTGATCATTCAGAATCCCTGTTATGATAGTTGGGAAAGATCATAAGTATTTACTTCTATTTCCTTCATGTTACTGAGTGTCACATTATTGATATAAATTACTGGCCTATGTCTGACCAAGTCTGTCTCTGATAAAGTTGGAACCATTTTGTTTAACTCGGGTTTAAAAAGTATTTCTAGTACTCAGAAAATAAACAGATTACCTTCAGGGAATTAAAATTAAATTAAATTAAACATTTTATCATCAGCTTTTGTTGCTTCTGAACACTGGCTACAAAGCTTTGAAAGAATATCTTTAAGTGGCTGTGGGTTATCCATTTGCTTGTATAAATACAGAAAAACGAAAAATGCCCAGTTTGCAAAAGACATTACTTCAATGGTGATGCTAAATTTAGACCTCATTTAGACATTTGTCAAAGTTAGGTCAATATGTAGTCATGATATACACCTAATTTTGTCTAGGCTTTACTGAAGCAAAACTGCCTGGTCTTAAAGTGGTCTAGGCCCAAATTCGTAATGTTCACAAAGTGAGTAAATTTAGCAAAAATGACAGAAAGCATACACTGAAACTTGAAACCAGCTTTATTTGAATTATCATGAATGAATTTATTTCTTTTCAAAAGTGATAATTTGATAATAATGTCAGTGTGCGGAAAAAAAGACAAGCAATTTCTTTATTTTTCTCTCAAAACGTTGAGAGAATAGCGGTAAATATTTGTGCAGTCCTTGTGAGTGGAAACAACCTGCATTTTTATCTAAAGTGTCATTAAACATTCAAGCTGTACAGGCTGTGCACTGAAAACTAAATTATTTCTCAATATCACCAGAGACAAAGTTAAAATTTCAGCTCTTCAACATGAGTCGTAATCTCCGACCAGAACACAGCCATATGACACTTACACTCCCATATGGCTGACAGAATATCTCAGAGGCAGATAAGGAATGTTGTCCAAACATTACACATTAGTCACATTAATCCAGTTTATTTTTTGTGTAGCTAACAGAATATAGTATTCAGGGTTTATGTCATTGTTTTCGTAATAGATCTGACCTGCATACAGAAGAACACTCTGAGGAACAACTGAATCAGTAAAAGGTGTTTTATTTACAACAAGTGAATCTGGAATGTGAACGGGTGAATCGGCAACTGTATGGAAAGAGGGGAAAGAGAACTGGTGAAACACAGGACTATTAAATTGCAGGATTAACGAAAGGTAACGATTGTAGTCAGGAAAACGGCTTACTAAATAAATGTAGTCAGGTCGCCAGGGGTAGAGGGATTCGGGGTCCAGGTTTGCGAAGCGGAGTAATCCAGATGGCTTCAATGGTGCTGTTGTGTGAGCTCTGGTGAGATCAGGAGTTAGTTCATTGTACAGGTACTTGCGTTGGAGGGTGGACAGGATACGCTTATGCTTTGGTTCAGGAGACGGAGGAAAACAGGAAGCTGTCAGCTTGGTTCTTGGAACGAAATCCACAAGACGTAGGTAATCTTGATTGTCCAGAAAACTTCTGGAACCGAAGTCAGTGTTCAGCGAAGTAGTCGAAGATTCAGGTTTTAGCCTGCGAAGGAACATACACAAAGTCAGCTTAGAACAAAGAACGACGCTTAGCTTGGTAGTGGCTGAGCTTGTTACCACTGAAGGCAAACACTGGCATCGAAGTGCTGGCAGCCTCCTGCTTAAATACTCCTTCATGCAATCAGCAGATCAGTCGCACCTGTCACCCAGCACACCTGAGAAACTCCACCACCATCTGGAAACTGAAAACAAAGTTGCAAACAAAACACAAAAACACTGTCTAACCCAGACCCCGACATCACTCTTTCTTTAACGGCCGCCGCCAGGCGGCCCAGAGGAAGTGGAAGGTAGGGAAGCAGGGTAGTCCACAATTAGAGACGGGTCACAAATGAATGACCGGGGCACCTAAGAACGGTCCTCGGGACCGGCGGAGCCAGATTTTATCATTGGGGGGGCCAGAGGGGGGCCAAGGCTATCTCAGGGGGTCCACAAACTATGAGAATGACTTTGTTTCTCTAACAATCAGTTTCCAACTGTATTTATATTTAACTACATACCAAGTACACAGGAGATGAGATTTGTGTACATAATTTGCAGTTTATTAACAATGTAACACAAAAAACAGACAAAATGAAAACACTTGGCATCAGCTTTTGAACAATGACACCATTGTGATGAAGCTTTGGATTTTCCAAATGTGGAGTTCAAGCAATGTCCAAGCATTAAAAAAGTATTAAAAGGATTAGAAGAATATCACACTTAAAACTACTGTAATTGCTATCAATGTTGATGTTCCTGCTTTTATTTGTAGAAATATTGTTTCTTGTATGTTAAGAGAATGTATAATATATTATTTTTAAATATATAAATAATGTTGAAAAAAAAAATATATAAGTTGTAACAGTATCCTATTGTAACCAGTATTAGATCAATAAATATTTATTTAGTGACTTCCTCCCCTTTGGTAGCTTCTGGGTTTGGTTGGATCCAGGTTACTACCCGCTTACAAACAATCTCAACCCGGGAAAACTTGGGGGGGTCCCCTTTATTGAACAGCTTTCAAATAGATGATAATCCAACATCAAAATGACGGTCTACAAATAGCAGGCATGATGGATAGCATACTGTGGTGAGTGTGAAGTATAGAGACTAAACATGATCAACAGAGCGGTGAAAACCGTAGGACCTTCCCTAACCCAAACCCTCTGCCTTCTCACCTCTGCACCTATATATACCAAAAATTGAGTACTTGTCAACATTTTTTTTCTTTTCATGTTCTTTTTCCACCCCCTTCTGTTCTTTTTTTTAACACTGTATCTGCATATTATGTATTCAAAGGAGACCTATACTGAAGAAGCAGGTATAGATCATAAATGGATAGATTTATTCAAAAATAAATAAATGATAAATAAAAAAATATAAACATAGATAAGGCAGCTAACTAGCAGGTTTCAGTAAGGTAGAATTACCACTGGGTCCTTTTGGAGGAGCAAAAGCAGTACTGGACATAGCTGGGAAGAGGTCAGTGGTATCTCCTGGGACTGGCTCTTCTGGCTCACCATCATCCTGGTCAGAGGCAGAGGCCTCTGTGGCTTCAGACTCCTCCCTCGATAGAACTACATTAAACCAAAAATATGAGTATTTTCAAAACAAAAACACAACCACAAATTTATCATAAACAACACACATTAGCAGCAAACAACATTTCAAAATAATCGAAATCTGAAGGTAATTACTGAACTGGGTAATGACTGTTTCTGTAGATATTCAATTACATTTTTCAATTCAGTTTATTTATATAGCGCCAATTCACAACACATGTCTCAAGGCATTTCACAAAAGTCAGCCCTAAAAATTCCAATTAGTCCTAACCATTGAACAGTGCAGTCAGAGTTAGTTATTTATTCAAATTGGATAAAAAAGTTTATCTGTCTAAGGAAACCCAGCAGATTGCATCCAGTCAGTGACTTGCAGCATTCCCTCCTCCCGGATGAGCATGTGGAGACAGTGGACAGTCACTGGCGTTGACTTTGCAGCAATCCCTCATACTGATCATGCAGGTAGCAACAGTGGAGAGGAAAAACTCCCTTTCAACAGGAAGAAACCTCCAGCAGAACCAGGCTCAGTGTGAGCGGCCATCTGCCATGACCGACTGGGGGTTAGCGAGAACAGAGCAGACACACAAACAGAACAAAGAAGCACTGATCAAGGAGTACTTTCTATGGGAAGGAAAAGTAAATGTTAACGGATGTACAGGGGTTGGACAATGAAACTGAAACACCTGGTTTTAGACCACAATAATTTATTAGTATGGTGTAGGGGCCTCCTTTTGCGGCCAATACAGCGTCAATTCGTTTTGGAATGACATACAAGTCCTGCCAGTGGTCAGAAGGATTTTAAGCCATTCTTCTTACAGGATAGTGGCCAGGTCACTACGTACTGGTGGAGGAAAACGTTTTCTTGACTCGCTCCTCCAAAAAAACCCCAAAGTGGCTCAATAATATTTAGATCTGGGACTGTGCAGGCCATGGGGATGTTCAACTTCTCTTTCATGTTCATCAAACCAAATTTTCACCCGTCTTGCTGTGTGTATTGGTGCATTGTCATCCTGATACACGCACCGCCTTCAGGATACAATGTTTGAACCATTGGATGCACTGGTCCTCAGAATGGTTTTATAGTCCTTGGCAGTGACGCGCCCATCTAGCACAAGTATTGGGCCAGGGAATTCCATGATATGGCAGCCAAACCATCACTGATCCACCCCCATGCTTCACTTGGGCATGCAACAGTCTGGGTGGTACGCTTCTTTGGGCTTCTCCACACCGTAACCCCCCCGGATTGGGGGAAAAAAAGTAAAGGTGGACTCTTGAGAAAAAATACATGTTTTCACATTGTCCACAGCCCAAGATTTGCGCTCCTTGCACCTTGAAACCGACGTTTGGCATTGGCATGAGTGACCCAAAAAGGTTTGGGGATAGCAGCCCGGGCCGTGTATATTGACCCTGTGGGGCTCCCCATGGACAGTTCTGGGGGGGGGGGAAAAAAGGAGAGTTGAGGTGCACATTTAATTCTGCCGTGATTTTGGGAGACGTGGTTTTTTGGGATACAATCCGGGTTACCCCCGAACATCCCTTTCAGACAGCTTCCTCTTGTGTCCACAGTTAATCCTGTTGGATGTGGTTTTGTCCTTCTTGGTGGTATGCTGACATTACCCTGGATACCGTGGCTCTTGATACATCACAAAGACTTGCTGTCTTGGTCACAGATGCGCCAGCAAGACGTGCACCAACAATTTGTTCTCTTTTGAACTCTGGTATGTCACCCATAATGTTGTGTGCATTTCAATATTTTGAGCAAAACTGTGCTCTTACCCTGCTAATTGAACCTTCACACTCTGCTCTTACTGGTTTAATGTGCAATCAATGAAGACTGGCTACCAGGCTGGTCCAATTTAGCCATGAAACCTCCCACACTACAATGACAGGTGTTTCAGTTTCATTGTCCAACCCCTGTAGCTCCTTTAGTCGTTTCACCTAGAAAGAAAGAACATATAAACTCTGAGCCAGTTTTCAAGGTTAGAGTCTGAAAGAGAGCACATATAATTAGTTACAGTAAAAGCTCAGTCAATCGCCATGTCTAGGAGAGAGAAAGGGTTAAACACTGAAAGACAGGGCCATGTGGATCATCGGTAGAGGGTGAGCATTAAGTTGTTGCCAGCAGAAGCACGGACGATGCCCCTCTCCAGAAAGGTGTTGTCTCACTTGCTGAGGATGAAGTAATCATCTTATGTATGTCAAAGATTTTATTTTTAATAGAATCAATTTTATTTAAGAAGAATCCCATAAAGTCATGACTGCTGAGAGGTAAGGAAATGGGTGGCTCAACAGAGCTATGACTCTGTGTAAGTTTAGCAACTGTACTAAAGAGAAACCTAGGATTATTCTTGTTCTTTTCTATTAATGATGAGAAATCAGCTGTTCTGGCTTGGCGAAGTGTCTTTTTATACAACAGTAGGCTATTTTTCCAGATTTAGTAGGAATCCTCTAGTTGTTTAGAGCGCCAATTTCTCTCCAATTTTCTAACATTCTGCTTTAAAGTACACAGATCTGAATTAAACCAAGGAGCCTGCCTCATATGAATGATTACCTTCTTTTTTAAAGGGGGCTGCATTGTCTAATGCACCACGCAATGATGAAGTAACACTATGAACAAGAGAATCAGTTTGTGAAGGGGCAGAAACAGAATTATTGCCCTCCACTGTGCTTTTCAGTGATAATGAGGAGATTAAAAGTGGAACAGATTCTTTAAAGGTTGTTACAGGATCGTCTGATAATGATCTACTATAATGACATTTTCTTTCAGGTGTGGAGTACTCGGTTAAATTAAACTCAAAGGTTATTAAGAAATGGTCAGACAGGACAGGGTTATGAGAAAATATTATGTCTTTACACTCAATGCCAAATGTCAGCACAAGGTCCAGAGAATGAAGACAAAGGTGGGTAGGTTTGTTAATGTTTTGAGCAAAGCCAATTGAGTCTAAGATAGCATTAAAGGCTAAATTTAGGCTATCACTTTCAGTGTCAACATGAATGTTAAAATCCTACACTATAATAACTTTATCTGTATTTAACACTAAATCAGATAAAAGGTCTGAAAACTGATCTAAAAATTGAGGGGAAAGGGGCCTGGGTGGATGGTACAAAACAACAAATAGAAGGTTGTTTTAGTGCTTTGCAATTTGGATGAGGAAAAATAAAGGATTAAATATTCAAAAATTGTGGCTATTGATTGGTCCTGGGACTAATCAATAAATCGGACTGGAAAGATGGTTGCTACTCCTCCTCCTCGCCCAGTATTTCACGGGGAAAAATGTGAAAATTTTAAATAATTAGTAGGATTTGACTCATATATAGTAATATTATCCTCTTGCTGGCAGACTTTCTGTTTTAGGAAAAAAAAAATCAATCTGATTGTCACAAATCAGGTCACTAACTAGCAAAGTCTTTGAAGAGAGAGATCTTATGTTCAGTAGGCCACATTTAATTTTGTTTTTTTTTTTTAAAAATTTTTGCCCTGAGTTGTGTTTATTTTTATGAGATTTTCCCTGATTTTCCCCTTTTAGATAATTTTTTAAAATCTATTCAATTTTTTGGCCGTGGGCGAGACACTGTCTTAATATGGTAATGGGTTTGGGGTTAGCAAATGAAAGAAGCTGCAAGAGAGGAGTGTTAACTACGACCCCTGCTTTCCTGGTTTTAAACCCTGGGTTGTCAGAGGTTTGGAGAATTAATAAATTCGCCCAAAATTTCTAAAAAGAAAAAGAGCTGCTCCAAATCTAAAGTGGGAATGGATGCCGTCTCTCCTAATCAGACCAGGTTTTTTCCCCCCAAAATTTTTCCCCAGTTATCAAATTGAAACCCCACATTTTTTTTTCTGACCTGGTGATGGTTTTTGGCGGCTTGTGTCTAACATTCCCTCTCAAACTGGGTCCCAGGATGGGAGCCACCCGGGGTGCTGGATCCCAAAGAGCGGAACTCTATTTGATTTTGGGGTGCCAATTTGCTTCCTTTTAAAAGAAGCCGTGTATCCTGTCCCCGGGGCCTTTTTTCATTCTCAATCATATCACTCCAAAAATACTTAAAACAAAATTTGGTTATCAGTTCCCCCCTCTTTTACCTAAAAAAAGTCATGGAAAACAGATTTGGCTGTAAATTGAAGATAAAAGAACTATGATCACTGGCTTTTATCTGAGACACATGGAAACTAGGATGTAAAACAAAAGGCCCCCCTTTGCTGGTAAACTTTCGAGGCGACCGCAGAGGGGTTTGATCCAGCCCTTGATCTCTTTACGGTCCCATGAAAACGGGGCGAAAGTTTCCCCGAGACATGGATTTCAGGGGCACGTTTTGTGCCGATACGGGCCCTGTATTAAAGGGCCCGAGAAACGCTTGTTCTGGTCAGCTTTTTCGATGAAGGGCTTAAATATTTGGGGTTTCCCCAGGGGGGTTTTGCAGCCGGACATTTTGAAAACTAACAAACCCGGGTGACCCTCCTTCTCGTCAGCAAAAACAGAGGGGGGGGGCTAATCCCCAATAGATGCTTAAAAAGGGAAAAGGGGCCAGTACTAAAGGAAGATGTGTGATTTGGGTTTCCCTCTAAACCCCAGGGTAGGTATGAGCACCAATCTGTGGGGTTTGTGGATGTGAGGCAACGTAAAGTGGATTCCAGTTGTTGATTTAATCTCTGAGTTTGGCCGTTGGACTGAAAACAAAGTTGCAAACAAAACACAAACACACAGTCTAACCCAGACCCCGAACCCTTTTAAACCCTAACCCCAACCTTTTATTTTTAAATCAGTGATTTGGGTTTTTATGGGCCCCGGAAAATTTGGGCCTAATCACCACCCAGTAATAAGGCAGCTGGAGAGAATGCTGGACAGTCCTGGCAAACCCAAAGGTTCTGGTGGAGGAACATGTCCAAGTGATCTTCAATTTACTCCTCAGGGAGAATTTATCCCGAAGGAGGTTGGGGACATGGAATCAGAATGGACCGTGTCGAACACCTCCATTCTGGATGAGGCTTCCAGGAGCTGTGGCCTGCAGGTTGTCGGTGCCTGTCTCGGTGGCAACCAGAGGACCTGCTGGTGGAAACCACTGGTGATGGAAACGGCCCAATCGGGGTTCCCCAAAATTCCCCTCTGAAAAGGGGGCCCAGTTTTAAGAAAAATGGGGACCCAACACGGGGGGAAGAAGTCACAGATATTTTAAAAAGCCCCCCAGGGGGCAGGGGGGGCCAGATATGGAGGGAAAATTTTTTTCCTGAGATTCGGAAAGGGCTATGGACATTTTTGGGCGGGTCATTTTTGCTTTCTTTTTCCGTGCTGTATGGAGGACCAGTACAACAAAATGCTTTTCTGGTCTAAATATGCTTTGTGGATCTGGAGAAGGCCTATGACCATGTCCCCCGAGCAGGAGCAGGAGATGGACTGTGGGGCTGCTCTGGTCAGTTGGGGTGAAGAAAGAGCTGAGCCAAAAAGCAAAGCTCTCGATTCTGTCTTAGTTCAAATTCTCACCTATGGCCATGAGATATAGATCATGACTGAAAGTTCCCAGATACAAGTGGTCCAAATGAGCTTCCTCCAGAAGGTAGCTGGACTCATTACAGACCCTGAGAAAGGGTGAGCAGTTCTGTCATTCGAGGGGAGCTCAAGGTAGACCCCACTGTTTCCTCCGGGCACCCAAAAGCAGTCAGCTAAGGGGGTTTTTGGGGCATTCTGTTTAAAAAGGATCCCCAGGGTCCCCCCCTTTTTTAAATTTTTTTCCCCCGGGCATTTTCCCCACTCTGAGGTGACCCTGGGGAAGACCCAGAACTTGCTGGCAGACTTATATCCCGTCTGGCCAGGGAAAGCCTTGCGATCCCCAGAATGAGCTGGAGGATGTTGCTGGGGAGAGGGATGTCTGGGTTTCCCTCCTGGACCTCTTACCCCTGTGACCTGACGAAGACAATCAATGAATGGATGGATGGATGGATTGATGTTACATTGTACAGTATATATTACAGTCAAGCATATGCATTTTTTGTTATTTTACAGCTGCTGTTGTCACATCTCTTTTTTAATGTATTTCTCTCTCTTCAGTGTTTGCATTGCTTTATTTCAATGCATGCTGCTGGAACCCACTTTCACCCAATTTCCCTTTGTTATAAAAAGAGATTTTTTCATCAACATATTTTCATGCCATATCACTTAAGAACCAATAGAATTTTATGGACTGGATTTGCAGCTTGAAACAAGCTCAAAAAGAAAAATTTGCTTGGTAAGCAAAGCTGCCGTTCACCTTGCTACTGCATTTGCATTTTGGAAAGTACACAACAGGCTTGAAAATCAAATGTGCAGGACGTTGCCCCTCTAATGAAATTCAAGGGCTGCACACTTGACATGCATCCCTTGATAAAGAAACAGACACTGATGGGAAGGCGAAATAATGAACTTGGATGCCTGAGAGGTGGGAAGGGATGGGGGATATTCGATCCCTAAAAACACTTCCATTCAGGTTGGGTGCCCCTGCAACCCTTTCCTTAAGGGCCCCCGTAAAATTTTCTCTGATTTGGGATTTGGTTTAGCAGAGGAAGATTGCACCTTATAGTCCCCTCAACAGGGAAGGATGGTCATTAAGTATCAGCATGAAAATGATAGGTCTGGTCACTTCTTTCAATTAACGAAGTAAATTTCCCCGTTTTTAACAAAATTTTAAATGGATTTTAAATTTGGGTTAAAGGGCCCTTTTTTTTAAATTAAAACATAAAATTAAAAGGGATCAAAAAAAAACGGGCTGCCTTTAAATTCCTTTCAGACCCCTTTTAAAGTTTCCCAAAAAAGGGCTGAAGTAAATCAGACAAAATACATATGAGCAGTATATGATTGTCTACATATTTTAAAAGCATCCCTTTTGGGTTTTTAAATTTCCTTTACTGTTCCCCAAACCCGTGATGGGTTTAGCATTTCCCATTTATACAATCATATAGGGGTTTTCCTTGGAAAAACACCTTGAACCCAGTTCCATTTTTATTACAAACCCTTAAAACTACAATCGATTTTAGAGAAATGGTGTTTGATAAATAAAAAAACTTATTGTGAAAAGAAAAGGAAATGACAATTGCTTTATTACTTTTCTTTTACAATTTACACTTTTAAAAGTGTTTGCATTTGGATTCCGTTTCTAAGTCAGTGCATTATCAAGCCACCCTTCAACTTCAAGCTTTGTACATCTAGAGACAAATGTTTTGCCATTTTCTTTGCAAAATAGATAAAGTTGAATTACCACCAATAAAACTGCTTTGAGGACCCAGCATTAAAAACCTCATAGTTATTGTTGAAATGCACAAAAGTGACAAATTGAAGACTTTAGGTCTGGATAAAAACACAAGAGTATCACATCATATTGTAGTTTTCATGAATTGCTCATTCTGAAAAGGTCTTCATGCCAAAAATGTAGATAAACCGAGTAAATGTTTCATAAAACTACTTCAAGAGTTTTTATCCAGTACAGAATTAAATTGTTCTGGTTTAGATGATGAGATGTAATCCAGATTCCTTAAAAACCTGTAAAATATTTATTGAGTTAACCAGCGATAGAAAACTCCAAACAAATGCCAAATATCTCACTGTTAGTGGCTAAAGTTTACCAGTTGGGCTTTCCTTCTGCTATTTAGTCAGTAGGATTTGAATCTCCTTGGTTATTCAGTGAGTCTGAAAGGTATATACACCCCTATTAAAATTGAAGGTTTTCGTGAGAAAAAAAAACTATTTGATAAATACAACTCGGTTGCATAAAGTATTAACTAATACTATTACTATACTATACTATACTATTAGCATTCAGTCCATTTGGGTAGACAGTGGTCTTTAATAATAGTGGATCTAATCAACATGAAATAAAGTTCAGCTCTCCATATTTATCCTTTAGCTTAAGCCAAAGGACCAAAAGCTACCTTTGAGAGCCACTTTATATTCAGGGTGGGTGTTTTGTCAATAGGCAGCACTATAACTTTAAATGGATCTTATTCAGTTTAAAAATAATAGGGTTTACTGCAGATAGAAATACAGCTGCAAAAAATCAGTATCAGTCAGGTCTTTGATATAAAGACAGTTGTGAGTGTCCATTCTACTGAGCAGCATCCCTTTGAGCAACTGAGCAGAAGATGAGGAAAGCACAGCAATCATGAAGCACAAAACAGCTTTATCATCCCTACACTGTCTTTTGAAGAATTGTGTGTTACATATTTCTAGTTAAAACAACCTTTTTTTAATGTAGAAGACCAGAAACAACAATTTTAATCTTTTTCTTGGAATTTAAACTCACAATAGTTGTTAAAATAATAAGTTAAAAACATTTTCTGCTTTTGCTTCGATTTGCATAAATTCTGAAAAAAAGGAAAAAGCACTATAAAAATATTGCAGAAATTTATTTTTTTCTTGATGTGACTGCCACGTTTTGAAACCTACCTCCTAACGAGAAGTCACCCTGTTTAAATATAACTACAGTTTACTGCTGGAGTTAAACTTTCTCCAAATACTTCTTTTTGTGTTTTCCTGACCAGCTTCAGAAGTTTTATTCTGTTTCACTTCTATAAATTGAGGACTAAAGCTTTTTGCTGTTTTATCTGAAGTATAGGATGGGAGTCCTTGTTGCACAAACAACAGAGAGAGATGACACACATGATAGAAGATAATTATCTAAATTTAATACCATTCAAACTTGCTAATACCTTCTTCAGAGCCAGCTACAGTGTATTTAGGTTATAGAGTCTGTACTGACCCAGTTACCATGGTAAAGAGCTTTTCCTAAGATATCATGAAAGCACTCTGTTTATTAAGTTGTATAAATTATGTAAGCACACATCAGCCGTCCTGCAGAATGTTGTTTGCACATCTTCAGTTATTAGTTGCAGATCTTCAAATATTTACAAGATCAAAACCTGGGTTCTAAAAATAGCATAATCCTTTCACAAAATAAAAAAATATCGTAAAATTATTCTGTTGATTTTTATATTTCTTTGTTGTCTGGATCAGGGATCAGCAACCTTTCTCATCCAAGGAGCCGTATTTGTGTTCGGTCCTGCCAAATAAGAATTGTCCAGAGCTATGCCACACTTTAAGAAATGACAAAGGATCAACCTTTTACAAAAATTCAATAAATGCATCTTCTTGTATTCTATATTTTTTATTTCTATTTTTAACTAATAAAATGCAATTTGTGACTTTACAGAAAAAAATGAAAGAAATAAAAATTGTAAAACATTTAAAATCCACTAAAACAAACCATTTTTATTAACTTTATTTTACAAATATAGCTGTTATGACCCCCTATGGGGGTCCTTAATAGCTAGATCCATGTTAATTGTCAATTGTCAAAGATTTGTTTAGAATTAAATTGTATTATCTTGGCCATTTTATTTTAAATTATTTTATTTTATTATTTGCAGATAAGATGTAGGGAAAAGTATTTTGTCCCTTACAGATTTCTTCTATTTTTGCTTTTCTGTCACACTTAAAAGTTTCAGATCATCAAACAAATTTAAATTAGACAAATATGGGAGGCAGATCTTTTAGTTATCAGGCTCCTCTCCTGTGGAACCATCTCCCACTTTTAGTCCGTGAGGCAGACACCCTGTCTACTTTTAAGGCTAGGCTTAAAACTTTCCTTTTTGATAAAGCTTATAGTTAGAGTGGCTTAGGTTATCCTGGGCTATCTCTGTAGTTATCCTGCTATAGGCTTAGGCTGCTGGAGGACATACTGGCCACTTTCTCTCACTCTGCTACATTATCATACTGCTCTCCAATTTTGCATTTTTTGCTGTTATTTCAGCTTTTCACTTTACATTCTCTCTCTTTTTAACTTTTTAACCAATTTGAATAAATAACTGAATCTGACTGCACTGTTCGATAGTTAGGATTAATTGGAATGTTTGAACCTGACTTGAAATCTGTGTGATTTGATTGAATTGACTCTGTGAAGTACCTTGAGTGGACATGTGTTGTGAATTGGCGCTATATAAATAAAACTGAACTGAAATTGAAAATGTAAAGCTATATGCAAGGAATAGTATCCTATTACAGCAGTCATTTGGGTGGAAATTAATGAGTTTTGCGGTGCAGTCAGTAGTTTGAGAATGTGCTATCACTGCACATTAGATTGATCCAAACAGGCCCTTAATATATTGTGTTCTGGTTTAAAGTACACTGATAGGTCAAGAGGAAATCAATTGGCCTGAAAGAGAACTGACGAGATGAGGAGAGTAGGAGACTGTGTTGCTGGATAAATCCAATAAGACCGGATGATGATTGCCGTGTAGCAATCACGTTTTTTTTTTTAGGGAGGAGCACAGGAAATTTGTGTGTAGGTCAATATTCAATCTAATTAATATGAAAGCTTTTACCCATAGTGGTAATTTTTTTACAAAATGCTGCTGGCTGGTCAAACCAATGTGTATCAAAAATAAAGGCAGAAGCACAGCAAGTGTGTTCAGTACATTATAGCATGATATCTCTGTATTGAACTCTATTAATTGACTAAACTGTTACTACCATTAGAACCAGTTTTTGTTCATATTTTGTAACATAACAATGCTTCTAATAAGTTAATATTAATATGTTTGAAGTCAGGTGTATGAATGTTTTTCTCTAAACTTGCAGTTCCAGTGAGGATAAATAGAAATGACTTATTAAATCTGGCTTACATAAAACATCCCAAATCAAATATTTCAAGTGAAACAGAGTTATTTATGTTGTTTGGTAAAGAGCATCAGAAGTGAATTTTGATGGAAAGCTGCCTCTGCAGACATCAGAATACATCTCATTAAACATTTTTTGTATACATGCAAAATAAGTGCAAGACTCACATACACATCTATTTTGTTTTTCTACTTTTATACCGACCGACCGAGACCGACTGACAATGTTTACAGAATAGTTAAAGTTGCTATTGCTGGCAATTGTGGTCCATCAACAAATTGGATATTTTAGATCCACTCTACCAGAGCCTGCAATGAATTTGCTAACTACTTCACTGAAAAAACCCAAAAGATCAGAGGGGCAGTCAGCACATCCACATCAACTCCAGTACCAAAGTTGTCTCCAACTAGGACTGATCTGGAAAAAATTCCCAATTTTACCAAATAAACTACAAAAACTTAGAAGAAATCGTACACCAACTAAGCTCTTCTTCCTGCTGTCTCGATGTTTTACCTTGAGCTTTCCTTAAGAAAGCTTTGCCTGTCATAACGTCTAAATTAACTCAAATAATAAACACATCCCTTTTGTCAGGTGTTTTCCCCCAGGCCCTAAAAACAGCAATTCTCATACCTCTATTGAAAAAAGAGCAACTTGGACAAGCTGCTACTGCAGAACTACAGGTCTATCTCAAACCCCCTCTTCATCAGCAAGATTATTGAAAAAGCTGTTTCAGCAGTTAAACAACGTCCTAACAATGACTAGCTGCTTCAGTGTCTTCCAGTCAGGCTTCCTGCTCACCACAGTACAGAGACTACCCTTGTCAATGTGTTCAATTACATCTGTTAAATGCAGACTCTGGAAGAACCACAGTGCTGGTATTATTGGACCTTAGTGCAGCATTCGACACTGTTGATCACTCCATTTTATTAGAGCGCCTAGAAAACTGGGTCGGCTTTTCTGGAACAGCCTTCGATTGGTTTAAATCCTACTTGAAGGACAGGGACTTTTTTGTGTCAGTAGGTAACTTTAAATCAGAGACCACAAAAATCACATGTGGCGTTCCCCAAATTTTTCTTTAGCTGAATCAAAACAAAACTGAAATAATACTCTTTGGACCAAAGGAAGAGCGTTTAAAAGTTAGCACACAGCTTCAGTTAATACACCTAGAAACCACCAGTCAGGTTTGAAATCTGGGTGTAGTGATGGCCTCAGACCTGAACCTTCAGAGGAACATAAAGACAGTAACAAGGTCAGCCTTCTATCACCTAAAGAACATCTCCAGGATTAAAGGACTAATGTCTCAGCAGGACCTTGAAAAACTAATTCATGTGTTCATCTTTAGTAGAATTGATCACTGCAACGGTGTCTTCACAGGTCTGCCTAAAAAGTCAATGAGAAAACTCCACTTGATCCAGAATGCTGCTGCCCCCGTCCTCACTAAAACTAAGAAAGTGGAGCACATCACCCCAGTTCTAAAGTCTCTACACTAGCTCCCCGTATCTCAAAGAATACCGACTTTAAAATACTTTTGTTAGTCTATAAATCACTGAATAACTTTCCACCAAAATACATAACAGACTAGTTGTAAGTGTATCAACCACCCAGACCTCTCAGGTCTTCTGGCTCAAATCTACTCTGCATACCCAGAACCAGAACCGAAGATGAAGAAGCAGCTTTTAGTTCTTATGCTCCAAGAATCAAGAATAAACTACCAGAAAACTGTAAAAGCACTGAAACCCTAAGTTGCTTCAAATCAAGATTAAATACTTATTTGTTTAGAGTGGCCTTTGACATTATTAGTTACGTTTTCAGTCCAACTTTCCTTTCATTTTCTTATCCATTATTCTATTCTCTTTATTTTTTTTAATTACCTTTATGTCACTGTAATCTACTTTGCCTATTGTGTTTTTTATTTTTTCTTTCATGTGAAGCACTTTGAATTGTCTTGCTACTGAAATGTGCTACATAAATAAACGTGCCTTGCCTAGATCAAGAATAGGATGTCATCAAAGATCATGTATGTGTAAAAGTAGACAGACAAATACTTTTGGCAATACAGTGTATATCCTGGGATGGAGCTACTGTATGGAAGTCCAGTTAATGGGTGAATACTTTGCCTTTCCATGGCACTGTCGCACTAAAGAAGCACAAAGAGATACAGGATTCAGAATGCATTTGAAATCAACACATAGAATCATGGAGAATAGCATTTAAGTTACACATTAAAATTGAAAAGGGGTGAAAATCAGTGAAGTGATGAAGACATTTACTTTTAATCAATAAATACTGAGTGATAAACTAATGTAAAAGAAACAAGTGGAAAGAAAATATAGACAGGTATTAAACAAAACACACAGATTCAAATTATTATCACACACACTGATTACTAAAGATATAATTATTAATAAAAACTCAAAACTTGTCATTAATTTGATTTTTTTTAAAGATTTACCAGGAGCCAAGTCTATCTTGAGCTCAAATAAATTAGGATTTTAATGCCTAATTTGGAATTCTAATATCTATCTGTGCTCAAAGAGGCAAAAGTGGAGAAGAGAGATTAAGTAAAGTCTCAGGGCCACATTTGCATTCAGATAACTTCTTCAATGCTAGACAGCTGTAGAGAGAAAGAAATGAGCACCCTTTTTGAGGTTTGACCTGACAGCTCTCACTGAACAATCACCCTAAGGATCAACCCCAGGATGGGCATCCCCAGGTAAATTGAAGGAAAAGATGTAGCCTTTTCAAAACAACTTTATACAAATTTGACAAAGCCCAAGATGTGGACAATTAGAAACTTCACACAGCTAAACAGAATACGCGATCCTTCCTTTGTCCGGCAGAGAAGGCTTTCTGAGACGATGTGGGACCTCCGTAGACTTGAACTCACACTTCAGCTCAGTGGAAGCTCTCAGTTTCAGAGTGGACAGGTCAGATGTATTGACCAATCAAATTCTGATATAGGGAAACCATGTAGGTGAATTCACATGTCCATCTAAGGATAAATGTAGCTTCATATCTATTCTTCTTTAAAAATGTTTCATTAGGGTATCAGAGAATCAGAATCAGCTTTATTGCCAAGTTCGTACATACAAACAAGGAATTTGACTCTGGTACACTTTGTGCTCTGGTTTTTGTTTTTTGCATTAAAGAATATACATATATACAATATACAAATATACACTTATATAAATAAAAAGGTGCATTTGCAACATATGTATGCTGTTGTTTGGTACTCTATTAAATGTTCAACAGAGAAACAGCCTGGGGGAAGAAACTGTCTCTGTGGCGGCTGGTTTTAGTCTCTGCTGGGCTTTCTTTCGAACAGTGTCTATGTGTGAGGACCATCTCAGGTCCTCAGAGATGGTGGTTCCTAAGAACCTGAAATGGTCCACAGTCGACACGATGTTGTTGAGCATGGTGAGGGGGGTGTATGGGGGTGGTGTTCTCCGAAAGTCCACCACTATTTCCACAGTCTTGAGTGGGTTGAGTTCAAGGTAGTTCTGAGTACACCAGTGTACCAGCCGATCCACCTGCTGTCTGTATGCAGACTCATCACCGTCCAGGATCAGTCCAATGACAGTGGTGTCATCTGCAAACTTAAGGAGTTTCACGGACGAGTCCGCTGAGGTGCAGTCATTTGTATAGAGGGAGAAGAGGAGTGGGGATAGAACACACCCTTGGGGGGCACCAGTGCTTATTGATCTGGTTTGGGAGAGGATGCTCCCCAGTCTCACCTGCTGCTGTCGTCCCGTCAGGAAGCTGTTGATCCACTGACAGGCGGAAGCTGGGACGTTGAGCTGGGTGAGCTTCTGGTGGAGGATGTCTGGTATGATGGAGTTGAAGGCCAAGCTGAAGTCTACAAACAGGATCCTGGCATACGTCCCTGGATGGTCGAGGTGTTGCAGTATGAAGTGTAGGCCTAAGTTGACAGCATCATCTGCCGACCGGTTTGCTCGGTAAGCAAACTGCAGGGGGTCCAGCAGGGGGCCTTTGATGTTTTTCAGGTGCTTCAACACCAGCCGTTCAAAGAATTTCATGACCATAGACGTCAGGGCTACAGGCCTGTAGTCATTTAATCCCAGGATGGTGGGTTTCTTGGGCACCAGGTATTGGTGGATTGTTTGAGGCAGGAGGGGAGCTCACACGTCTCCAGTGACTTGTTGAAGATCCGGGTGAAACTCTAAGCTCTGCGAATATGTCAAAAATAACACCAACATATCACTTTAACCATAGTGATTCTACACATTGAATAATCACACTATCTTAAGGATGTAATTCATCTCATTAAATAAATAAGTGTTCTCAGACTGCAGGTTTACTGGTGGTTCCTAGAGTCTCTAGAAGTAGAATGGGAGGCAGATCCCTTAGTTATCAGGCTCCTCTCCTGTGGAACCAGCTCCCGGTTTTGGTCCGTGAGGCGGACACCCTGTCTACTTTTAAGGCTAGGCTTAAAACTTTCCTTTTTGATAAAGCTTATAGTTAGAGTGGCTTAGTTTATCAGGGAGGGAGCCTTCCTCCCTCCCTGTTGAATTGACTTAGTTTAATTGACTTAGCCCATTTTAAAGTTACCCACCTTTCACACAATGCAACAGGAAACAACACTCTCCAATTATTCTTACCTCTGCCTTCCTCCCTCCCTGTTGGATGGAGTAAGGGGGAGTCAGGTTTAGCCTAAACCGGCTCAGTTATGGTTGAGGTGCAAACACACCCTCTATTTCTGCTACCTGTATGACCCCTTCTCTTTTCCAATGGTTATAATCAGTCTGACAGAGAGAGGTATCCCAATCCTTGTGGTTTTTAGTATAGCAATGACCATCAGTGGGACCCTTTGTGGGTGCCTTGAAACGACATTGTTGAAAATAAGCGCTGTTTACCTAAATAATCTGAACTGAAACTTTCTGTGTAGTTATGCTGCTATAAGCTTAGGCTGCTGGAGGACATAATGACCACTTTCACCCTCTTCGCTACATTCTCCCACTACTCTCCAATTTTGCATTATTTGCTGTTATTTCAGCTTTTAACTTTGTTCTCTCTCTTTTCTCTTCCTAGAAGCTACACCTGGCCTGACTCTGTGTCTACCTGTGACACCTTTCTAGAGAGGGGCATCGTCCGAGCTTCTGCTGGCAACAAATTAATGCTCACCCTCTACCGATGATCCATATGGCCCTGTCTTTCAGTGTTTAATCCTTTCTCTCTCCTAGACGATTGACGATTGACTGAGCTTTTACTGTAACTAATTTTATGTGCTCTCTTTCAGACTCTAACCTTGAAAACTGGCTCAGAGTTTATCTGTTCTTTCTTTCTAGGTGAAACGACTGAAGGAGCTACATCCATTAACATTTACTTTTCCTTCCCATAGAAAGTACTCCTGGATCAGTGCTGCTTTGTTCTCTTTGTGTCTCTGCTCTGTTCTCTCTAACCCCCAGTCGGTTGTGGCAGATGGCCGCTCACACTGAACCTGGTTCTGCTGGAGGTTTCTTCCTGTTAAAAGGGAGTTTTTCCTCTCCATTGACGCTACATGTATGCTCAGTATGAGGGATTGCCGCAAAGTCAACGCCAGTGATTGTCCACTGTCACTACATGCTCATCCAGGAGGAGGGAATGCTACAAGTCACTGACAGGATGCAATCTGCTGGGTTACCTTAGACAGAAAAACTTTTTATCCAATTTGAATAAAAACCTAACTCTGACTGCACTGTTCAATGGTTAGGACTAATTGGAATGTATGTACCTGACTTTTGTGAAGTGCCTTGAGACGACATGTGTTGTGAATTGGCGCTATATAAATAAAACTGAATTGACATTTGAAGTTTGAACCCATCAACGGTCAGTATATACCTAATCATACTTTCTAGATTTCCATAATGGCAAAATAAGAATGTCATCATTAATTAAACTCTTTTATCCTGATCAAGAAGAAAACTATATGATATGACCTGAATCCAAAGCTATGACCTGGAATAAGGTCTGCATACACCGTTTTTGGCACAACATTGGCCTACCCTATTACTTAATATTTTCCAGTCATAGAAATCCTAAGAATCTCAGGTTCCTTACTGACATGATATTTTCAGTGTGTCACATTGGAGTAAAGAAATGTTAATGTACATGCAGTATGGCACTCGTAGTTTGTCGTCTTGACTTAAGAAGCCAGCAAAGTGGAACATGTATAATCACATTTTCCCTTTGACTTCATTCATAAT
>JAHHUM010002991.1:0-112057 GCA_036173005.1 Crenichthys baileyi | reverse complement strand
GTACATAGCCCAGTAGTCTTCCTTTTTCTTTCATTTTGCTTGGTAGTTTAGTTGGGTTGCTTTTAGCATAGTGAAGAGTTTGTTGATTGAAATATGTTTGACTTTGAGTTGACTTAATTTTGTTAATAAATTCTTGTATTTTAAGACATTGTGGGAATTCATTCTGTGTGTGTACAGAGTTTTGCTGTTCAATAATGCCAGAGCTTGGCTCATTCCTTTCAATTTTGTCCTAATACCACTGCCTTATTGGGCTGGTATTCACAGGACAACCCTTAACAGACCAAATTATTATTTAATAAAATGATTAAATTTTAATATTAAATAATGTATTCATATTAATAATCACAACAGATTGATGTCAGAGAATGGTAGAAGGCTGCAAGAAATGTCTTACTAAAGTTATTTCAACCAAAGGGGGTAAAACTAGTGTATATAATTTTGTTGATATCTTATATAATGGTTAAAACAAGTCTAATTTTAGTATTTACCTTTAATTACATAATTTTTTTTTCAAAGCTTAAAAAACATTAAATTAGACATTGATATTTGGACATTTATCAATGAAGAGCTGAGTATTTAATGTAGTGTCTTAATTTTTTCACGTTTTATGAACTCACAGAAGAAATGGCCTTAGTAAAAATCTACAGCAACGTCTTTACTCATCAAGCAACAATAAAAGCAACAATGACTTTAAGGACTATGGACAAACAGATTTTAAGGTAGTAAAAGGTCATGGCAATCAAACACCCAAATATGTTCAACTAACACCCACTAATAAGCAAATGAGTAAGCACACTGTGCAATACACAGTTGCAGTTTTAATATGTAAAAGTGAGTTTTACTAGCCTTAAAACATACCAGATAAACACTGACAAGACACTAAGCCCTTCTGCCCGTGTAAGTGTACAAATACAACTGTGGATCAATACTGTCAGTTAGACTGCTTCTCTGTTTTTCTAACCTCTACCAAATAAAGATGTAGTCTACAACCTGAGATCATAACCCTAATTGAGATCCTGTAGAAAGCCAAACCCCTCTCCCAACCAAACCAGATCAATAGCTGCCTGTCGTTCTGGCCGTTGGCCAGTGTTTACTTGTGTTGACCTCTGGAGCTCACCGCGGCGAGCACCAAACATATCCCAGGAGGAACAGAGAGAAACACTAAGATAGACAAGATGAGGGCGGACACTTGACAAGCTGCCGAGAGAATGCCAGAGATACTGCTATCAAAGTAAAAAGGAGTAGGGTCAGAGAAGAGGGAAAACAAGGGTAAAGGGAAAATGAGGGAAGAGCAATAACAAGCGCTCAAGAGGAGGCAAGTGAACAAATATCGAAAAGAGCAGGGGAAAAGTAAGCACAGAGCTTAAACAAGGTGAGGAGCACAGAAAGCTGGTTTAAGGAGTCCAGCTTGGGTCTGATGCAAGACAAAGGGATCTTGATGAGGTTATAGCAACAATCAGTAAGCTAGAGACTTCCAACTATCATAGCCGGGACTTGTTGCCTTCAAATCCACACAATCCATTCTCTGTTCTCCAACCCAGCCCTATTGACAAATCTAAAACCAAGGTCATAGCAGCGTTTACACAGCTTTTAGCTCAAATTACATCACCCAAACAATGGCTTGCTGGGTGCTTCACACTGTCACTGAGAGCAAATGACTTGGCTTACTGCCTTCACGATGAAACAGGAGAATAAAACAGAGAATGCATGAACCAATAGGGTGAAAGGAAGGTTGGATGGGAGTATGGTGTTTTAAGGGTCAACTAGAAATACAGGATATACATTCACCTGCCTCTTTATTAGGTGCATCTTTTTAATGGCTTATTTACACAAATTGTTTTTCAGCCAATCATATGGCAGCAACTCAAGGTCATTCAGAGGCAGAATGGGCAAGAAAGGGATTTTTTGTGATTTAGCATGGTTGTTGGTGCCAGAAAGGTTGGACTGAGTATTTGCCAAACAGCTGATCTAGTGGGCTTGTCATGCACAACCATCTTTCAGGTTTACAGATACAGACTTGTTTCAAAACAGAGAGAATATCAAGAGTGTTGGTTGTGTGGAGGGAAATGGTTTGTTTATGTCAAAGGATGGAAGTTAGTGGACAGACTGGTTCAAGATGACAGAACTTCAACAGTACATCAGATAACCACTCGCTACAACTAAAGTATGTAGAATACCATCTCTGAATGTGCAATACATCGAAGAAGAACTGCAAAGGTAACAAATAAACACACTGAGTGCAAGTTTTGTCAACTAAGAACAGGAAACTGAGGCTATAATCTATACAGGCTCACCAAAATTGGACAATAACAGATTGGAAAAATATTGCCTGATTGGATGAATATTGATTTCAGCTGGAAGATTTAAGTGGTGGGGTCAGAATTTGGTTTAAACAACAATTGTTTTAGGCTGCTGTTGGTGGTATTTTGGGGTGGTATATGTTTTCTTTTGAGGTGAAGACTCCAGCAACACTTAAATGCTAGGGAACAACTTTATTCGCATTTCGTCTTATGGCCTTTATCAGGGACATTCAAGGTCACAAGCAGAAACATGTTGATCTGCTAATAGTTGTTCCCTAGTATTTTAAGTGCTACTTGAGTCTTCATCTCACCAGATGTTTGTCCCTCTCTATGCACTTAAAGTAGTAGTAGATGAAGTTGTGTCAGATGCTTTTGGATTCATTTTCTTGGCACACTTTTCATCCCTTGGTAATAAAGGAGTATTATTTAAATGCAACAGTCAACCCTAAGTATTATTGCTGACTATGTCCATCCCTTTTTGACCACATATAACAATCCAACCAGTTTCTGGAAAATGAAGGTGCATTCAATGTTTTCCAGTGTCCCCCACAGTCACCAGATCTCAATCCAATCAAGCACTTTTGGAATATAGTGAAATGGAAGATTCACATTATGGATGTCGTACTGACTAGACTGCAGTAATTCTGATGGTATCAGGCGAACATAAGCCAAAACGTCTTAGGAATGTTTCAGACACTTGGTTGAATTCATGCAACAACCATTTAAGAAAGTGGAAGCAAAAGGGAGTCCAACCCAGTACTTTCTAGGTGTACCTTATAAAGTGCCCAGTGAATGTGTAGGAATACAGCAACTTGACAGGCTATTCCATGTTTGTTCTTTAAAATACTATTCAAACAGCCTAAAATATATTAATAAAGGTATAATTTCCCAACAATATGTTTGTCTTCATGAGTCTATAGAATCTTCAAACACAAAGCATAATGTGCATTGTTGCTGAATTCCAATAATGATGTATAACTCGCCCTATGCACAAGAATATAATACCAATATGTCAGGTCTCTGATTTGGCCACAATTTGCATGGTTATAATAGCTTATCGACTGGCTCAAGGTTGAGCAGGACCAGGCCGCCTCACTATAATGACTGGCCACGTGCCTCTGACAGCTTATTTCAAGCTTCTGTGGCTCAGTCACCCAGCTCTCTATCTCATCAATATCCAATCTTGATCCCACTATCTGCATCCTGAAAAAGTCCCCGCTAACACGTCTGCCCCCGTCAACCTCACCTTTACCTCTTTTATTCCTTCTCTGCCACAGTTTCTTATCCTTTCAATATCATACAAGCATTTCCAAAAGAGATCAATAAAAGCATAATTCATAAGGCTTTCCAGAATCTGATTGTCTTTAACCATTTAGCCATAAAACAGCTATTGACTTTTCCCAAGACCATGTAGGCCCACCTTATTTAGTACTTGTTCAGAAGTTCTAACAGTAGTACCAAAAGTAAAAACCGTTAAAGTATTGCAGAATTTATTTGATTGTAGAATAAAAGTCCATATAATTACCTTTAGAATCCAGCATTAAAAGGACTTTATGGATTATTACATTTGAAGCTATCAACACCTATTTCTGTTTTAATTAAAACTGTTAAGAAAATTATTTAAATTTACTGCATATTAATAGGCAAGCTTTAGTTTACCAAATATTAATAAATGCATGTGGGCAACATATGTTTTGAAACTTTAAAATTTAAAATGAGGTTTTCAGATTAAAGGTTGCAGTAGGTC
The DNA here is from genome assembly GCA_036173005.1 of Crenichthys baileyi. Classification (NCBI taxonomy): domain Eukaryota; kingdom Metazoa; phylum Chordata; class Actinopteri; order Cyprinodontiformes; family Goodeidae; genus Crenichthys; species Crenichthys baileyi. The sequence continues at coordinate 108,010 of JAHHUM010002991.1, read as the reverse complement.
AGGTAATCACTTGCATCTTCACTTGCATTTATTTATTTTTTTAACTTATTCATCTTGCTTGATATAGAAGTTACATTAGTGTGAGTGATAGTGTGAGTGAAAATATCGTTAATAACTAGTTTGAAAATTAAATTTGTACTCAGCGCTTTACTCTTGGAGGAACACTTCTGATGGGAGGGATGAATGAGAGCCTAGCACTTTTCAGTGGTAGATTTCATTTAAAAGTTGATTGATGCCTTTCATTTAGATAGCCAGACAGAGAAATGATTTAAATTTAGGAAAAGGAATGACAGTGGTTACACCACACTGAAACACTTTACCAGAACCAATATAGATACGAGAAAAGCCTTAAGATAAATTAATATTGTATTGCTGAGGTTTCTTTGTACATTGCTCTTTGTGCAATCTCTCTAGATCATCCAGAGTCCTTGGTCGTGTCATTCACTCCATTCTAAACTTCGCCTCACAGGTTTTCTACAGGATTTAGGTCTGAGGACTTAGATGGTCTGGGAAAGGAGTTAATTTTGTTTCTACTGAACTGATTATGTGCTGCTGACAACGCATCTAGTATGGGACACCCGGTTTTTCTTTAAATGGTTCTAGTATTTTAAAATTTTTGATTCCTTTCACTCTAACAAGGTTTCAAGGGCTGTTGTTTACATTTATAATGGTGGGACAGAAAATCATGTCATGCCACGCAAATCATTTGACATGTAGATAGCATTTAATGGTTGTTATGGGGACTCGGTGACCCATTGCTACTGATTGCTGCAGTTCTCCTGCAGCTTTTAAAATTGTTTTAACCTCTTAACCACACCGTTTCTTAGGAAAGGTTAGGGAAACATTTTCTTCTGACACACTTCATAATATAGACATTTTTTAGTTAATCTGCAACAAATGCTTTGAGTAAAACTTAATTTAAAAGGGGGTGCATGTTTGTTTGTAATTGGTCAGACTAAAGCTCCAAAATGTTCCTAAATGTCTGACCTTATCAAACTCTGATTTAAAAAAGATAAAATTAATACAAAAGTTGAGGACTTTCAACATAAAAGACTTTTCCACATACAGCATTTTGAGAATTATCAAAAATAAATAACATTTTTGTATGACACCTAAAGCTCTTGAGTGAGCCTTTTCTCCAAACACTGAATGGCATGTAAAAAATCTGAAATGGTCACTGACTTAGTGAGAAGTACTGAGTAACTGATGTCAGGCAGAGGTGTGTGATCAATTTATTTTTGGTTTGTTTCTGGAAATCCTCTCACTCCCATTACTTCACAACACTAGATAGAAACTGCAGGGGAGGGAGGTTTGAAATTAAGGAGGTTTGAAATTAAAAAAGGCCCATTGATTAAACAGTTTCTTTAATAGAGCAATAGCTTTTGAGTTTGATCAAAAACAGATAGCTAGTTTAAAGCAGTGAGATCCCAAATATGTTTGTTAACATCAGCAGCAAGGACAGTCATGTGAATAGAGCTGTGAGGTGCAACGCTAAAGAAGAAACAACATAAAAACCTCTAAAGCAACAAATTAATATAAAACCATATTTCTGCCTGTTTTTGGCATAACAGCATCTCAGCAGTGTAATACAATGAAACGTTTTGAACTGGAAAAATAATTATATGACTTCTTGGTCTATTACACTTTACTTAGTAATGATCACTAAGTGTTTTTTATATTGAATTTTATAGTAAAAGTAAAAATGAATGTACAGATACAGTATTAAATTGTTTGGTTTTACCAGGTTGCACTACTATTCAAACCTAACCTTAAGTGTATAAAAACGCACCACAGATTCCAACATGTAATTATTAATCAAACAAAGATGAAAGTGAAATAGGTGAAATAGAAAAGTTTATGAAAACCAAGTCCACCTCAAATACTGAAGAATGTAAAGGGTTTATAGTGTTTAAAATAAAATTTTGGAAAATATTGTTTACCTCAAATCATTTGTGAATGAGTTTTAAATGTAGTGAATTTAACCTACGGCAGATCAGAAGAACTTATGTGATCTGTGGCCAAATATGGTGGTGATTATCATCTGGTAGATTTTATATGTAATGGTTCAACATGGCATTTAAATCTGAATAAAATTGGGTCCCCAAGTATCAGTGCCTTTGGGTCCTTGAGCTTCCACACCGAGGGACCCTTGGGTTTGTTAACCCAGCTCTGGTCTAACCACGAACCTTTCCCACTGCTAGGACAAATCAATTTCTAAGCATGCATGTTTGTTCTGTCGTGAAGCCATTTCTGTCATATAAAGAGCAGGAGGAGTTAGAACGAAAGGAACACTATGAATCAAAAGTGGCGGTGGATAGAAGCAAGCAGTGGTCCTCGTTTCAGAGGTCAGTGGGAATTCAGCTCCGTCAGATCCACTGTGGGCACTCAGCTGGAACTAAATGTGGACACAGAGACGCCAACTGGTGGACTGCTGCCAGGGACCTCTCACCCCGCAGCGCTTTCTGTCTCTCCTTTAGCCCCGTGTCTCAGTAATGAGAGGGAAGTCTCTGCCTCCCACCTGCACCAAAGTCTGCCACATCACATCCTCTTATTCCATTCTGCACTTATTTAATCCCTCAGATTAACATTTTTATTGCAGCAAATGGCAGAATAAAGGAGGGGATTAAAGGACAAAGCGTTGAAATTTGAATCAACTGGAGTCGCTTTACTCGTGTTGTTATAATTATTTATAACGGAAAACCCGTATATGTGATTGAGGAGTTATAGTCAGTGTATTTCCCTGGCATATGTGGAAGACAATAGGGCCCCTAAGCTTGAAACATCTGTAAATGAGCTGGATATCATTCCACACACACCCATTTGTGAGTCCCAACACATGACAAAGCAAATAGGATTAGAGTATGGATGAAGAAACAGAGGATCATCCAAACACCATAATATCAATTCCAAGAAGAGATGTGGCAGGGGTTATGGCATGAGGCGGGCAGATGTGGGCAGGGTGGGGGTGAAGGGTTTACCAGGGGCGGGCCAGGGCAGCAGCTTAACTGGTCACAGGTCAGACATACAGTGCAATGATCTAATGGCTTGTGCACCACAGCTTAACTCATGTTTCCCAAAAACAAGATAGAGAAACTAGGCCAGGATTCAAGAGATGAAAAGGACCACAAATAGCACTCCGGATAAATGAAATGCACCAAAGTTCATGTAGTTCAAGTCTTTTTTTTTCCTCTTTTCCCACTGGAATAGGTCTTTGTTTATTTTAATTCCTCAGGGATAGAGGTTATTGAGTGGAAAGTATGTGATACACACATTAAATTTACTATTTTCAACCTATAAAAGCATGTGTGTTGTGTATTCTATTTTTGTCTCTTTTTATTAGTATTGCATATTTTTGTTTATAACAAAAAAGGACGTTTTGTTCTACTTCAACTATAATAGTATGTGCTGTTGAAAATAAGGGAATGGGAGGAATTAGGATGTTTGTTTAACATCTAACCCTTGCTGTGTTAAGGTTGGAACTTTGTGACATGACCAGCATACCAAATAATGACTTTCACCTGCAATTACAGCGTCCTGCAAAAAACGTATTGGTACCGTTTCAACTTATTCACATTTTGTTTGTTTTACTGGATCTCAGAGCTACGTTCAATACAGTTAACCAAAAAATCAGGATTGAGAGATTACAAAAGTGGGCAGGATTGTCTGGTACTGAGCTAAACTGGTTCAAATCTATTTGACAGACTGGGACTACTTGGTGTCATTTGGTAATTATATGTTGAGTACCTTAATATTTCTATGTCACCACTTGACCATAGTCAACTACATTTATTTTGAATATGCTTGCTTTTGGCAGACACTTTTCTCCAAAGTGATTTACAAATGAAGATCTAAAAATGCAGTGGAAATCAAAGGTAAAAATTAGCTAGTTAGAAGAAGGACCACTAGACCGGCTCTGTCAGAGGTGACAGTGTAAAAATAGAGTGCAGGCATGGAGGGAAGTGCACCAAGAGAGGCAGTAGTACAGTAGACAGTAGAGGAGGGTAAGGACTTACAGGGTAGGAGATGCTTTCTGAAGATCAGGTTCTTCACCAGTTACGTCAAGACAGACAGAGATACCCCTGTTCTGGTAGCACTCCGGAGATGATTCCACCACAGTGGAAGGACAGATAAAAAGAGTTTGGATTGGCTTGAGCGTGGGGTAGGCACCGTGCCGTTTGTGGTTGCGATGTGACAAAACACGAAAAAGTTCAAAGGGCTTGAATTATTTTTGCACGGCACTGAAGACACTATAATAAATCACTGTTACACTTATTTGAAACAGTTATGTCACATTATTTTTACATGATGTAAAATGTATTAAAATAGATTGTGGTTGCATTTAAGGATTAGAGACCTGAAAGAAAGATACACAAATGCACAAGGATCTCCACAGTCATCTAATCAAAGAAATGTCACACCAGATTACATGAAGGTTTATACAATGTAAAAGATAATCCATTCATTTTTTTTCTTAGCAGTTGCTCATACATGTCACATATTAATTTCTCTATTCTGGCTGCTTCAAGGACCTGCCTGTGCGACAGAGAAAGGATGATTCTGGGGCCAGGAAAGGGGTGGAATGCAAAGCATGGGTTAAAGCTGTAAGGTAACATCTATGTCAAAAGCCTCGTTGTGTGTAAAGCTAAATCACTTGAGCTGTTCAGCTGTTGAGTAGGAACTCCTTTAGACAATCCAATAGGAACACATTCAACAAGGTCCACATGAGTCAGGCTGACATGTGACTGGCTGCAACACCTCAAGGCTAAAGGTCAAGTCAGATTTCAGCAAATCTAAGCAGGCAAGGCATGAGCTTATACTCAGGGAGTAAAAGAAGCATGACTTGGCCTCCAACCTTTACTTATTAAGACCCTTGAAGTTTTTTACCCTTACCTAGACTTGACTCATTCATCTGGGATGTTAGCTATACTAATTACTACCTGATAGCCTCCTGGTGCCAAATGTTTTTCACATCGACCAAACTCTCCTAGAATGTCCTGCATGGGCTGGTGCCAACCTTAATGAATGCTCTTGCATTGTTTCAGACACAACATGCAAACCCTCAATCTTTCCTTTTTCCTTAAAACATATTTTTTTGAAGTTGTAATATTTGGGTCCCCGGGGTAAAGGGGAATTCTACTGGAGACATCTAAGGATCAAGCTGGGATGCACCCTGTAAATATGAGGAATACTACAAGCCAAACAAAAAAAGATTAAAATGGCACCAAAGGATGGATTCAGAATCTGTGCTTTAAACTTTCACACCATAGCTTTTCTCTGTGATTTTGGTGTTTGTTTTTAATGTTCAAGGGCTGCGGTATGGCAAAGATATTTGAAAGGAGGACCACATTAATACAGCTATTTAGACCTGAACATAAATACAGGCACAAGGGTTTCTCCCACTATAATTTCTCTCTACGTCAAGGTCTGTTTGCACAACCTGGTGGTGACCTCCTGATTTGCATGTTTGGCTTGCTCTCTGCTCCCTGGGGTGCTCCTGCACTTCACGATGGTAGCTAATCATATTTAAACATCCAGAACTGACCCAGATCAATTTAAGGCTTGGTAAGTGTGGTGTGCGTATCTTTGGAGCTGTATCACTAAGTGTGTCTATATGTCCAATGCTATCTCTGATTGGGCGTGCATGTGAATCAGCAAATGTACATACATTCTTTGTGTGTTGGTGTGTGCTTGTGTATGTGGGCAAGTTGCCTTTCTTTGTTGATTAGATAAGAGATCCTGCAGACGATGGACAAACTGGCTGACCAAGACACTGGAGCAGAGACAGGAGTTGTGTTTTCCACCCTCTCTACAGTGTAACCCTTAAAAGGCTCATATGAGTGATAACTGGTGTGTCTCTAGGTCACCCTGATAACATGGCTGTACACACAGCATTCCTCTTAGTAGGAAGATACAGATACAAGTTTAAGAGATTTTTCTGTCTGGCAGGAAGGTATGCACTCATGGTTCAACCACAAGACCACTTTCAAATATAACATGACCTGAGAAAATCACTAAAGATGCACAAAGTAGTTGGTTGGTGACCTGCATCAACCCCAACCAGTGACCCACCGGTCAGAAACTCAAAAAATGATCGTTATCTGATTCTTGAACTACCAAGTTGCAACAATAACAGCATTCTTCAGTGTGAACAATGTTACTGAGTGAAAAAAAAACTTTTTATCAGCATAAATTAGGTGTTTGAACTGAGGTCAAAGAAGCATCAGAGATGTAAGAAGCTTTTTCAAAGGAAATTATATTTTTCTAAACATGTGCAGTCCAAAGTACAGTTCACTCATGATGCGAGAAAGCAAGTAAAATCGAGACTTACACAGGTAACAGAAAGGATAAACATATTACAGCAAGGTTTCTCCAGTTTAACTATTTAAAAGTGTCAACCTCTGACTGTTCTAGAACACTAGACTTGGAAGTGTTTGAAGCTTTGTGGCACTTTCAGAATTAAAGTAAGGATCCACATTCCCATTAGGAAAACCCACAAACACTGCTGTTTACAGTTACTAATGCTAACTGTGCCAATTGCTAGGGCTGCACAATATTAGGAAATCTATCTATATGTAATAATGTTAGTAAATGCTGCAATGGTGATATAACTTCCAATAAATAAATACTTAACTAAACATTGTTAATGTCCTTCTGCTTTGGCTTTGTTGTGAACATTGACCTCAGATAGTGAGTAATCTATCCAGATGGTGGAAAAAATAAATAAATTCATAATTTTTATCTCAACATTTAATGCACTGATAGCTAATATTTTCTGCAATCCAAGCAGTTTTTCAAAACTGATATTGCAAACAGTGATAATGATACATTTGTGGTATGCTGTGCAGCTATACTCAATGCTAATTGAAGATGATAGAGTTCGAAATTGTCAACTCTGCAATCTTTTCCTCCTTGTTTTAAAATAAGAAAACCCTGTTTTACAGTGACTGCTCACTAACTCACTAACATGCTCCTGCCTCTGTTTCTACTGTGAATATTTAATAGCTGCTCATGGCAGATATTCTTCCTATATTTTAGGTATTTAAGGGAAATCCTAAACAGGCTAAAACTGTTATCAGAAAAGTCAAAGCTATATAAAATCCAGAGGCTAGAAATCAGCCACAAAGTTCAGATTGTGGAAGTGACACCTAATTTGACACGACCACTGAAAACTATTTTGGAAAAGAAAAAAATGAAGGTAATTTAGATAGGTGAGCAACCACATAATTCATAGCAATAACAAAAACTAAACCATGTAGACCTACAGGGAGGGGAAAAAAAACCGTGAACCTTTTATTTATTACTTATTACATTGGCTCAATTACAAGATCGATTTCAGAGCTGAAAATTTTGCTGACGCACAGGTTAAGGGTCACTTGGGGCTACACAGAGCAGTGACATGCCAGGGATGGTCACAGGATATTGGTAGATAAACAACAGGAGCCGGAAAACAGTGTTGAGGATTAGGAGTCATTGCATCAGTGAGGGATCAGTGCAGCCTATCTCATTACTTCCTGACCCAATAAGTAGAGAAACTGTCTAAACACTTTCTGCTTCCTAGGCCACAAACAAGCCTTTATTTCACCTTTTCACTGCTTTTCATTTTGAAAATAAAATATCATCTCCTTCTTCTACTTTCATATTTCTCAACTGGTTACATTAGTTTTATGGGTGATCTGCTGTGTATGTAAAACTAACTGTTCTAACTGCATTGTAACAATGCATCTCAGTTATATTCAAGCGTGAATAGGATATTGTTTCCCAAGCACAAAATACTGTAATCTGAGGCTGATTTTGACTCAGTAACTTTCAAGGATGACTCTATTTTGTAATTGAGCTTAAAAAAACTAGTTATTTGCAAATCGCTCAATGACATTATTAATAAATAATAACATGTCAGTGAGACAGAACAAGATAAATTCTGCTTCTTTACTGTTATTGTGAGACCCTGTAATTCAATAAACAAGTTTTTCTTTGTTCTTAAAAAAAACAAAACACATTTAGTAAAAAACATAAACTGCCACCATCAACTTATCTCTTTTTAAGATGCTCTCATCTTCTCAACAACAGGCTTAGTGCCAGTAAAGATGAATAGCAAAGTGGAGACACACGACCCTGATATTCCAGAGACGACTGCGGAAAGACAAGTTGTGGTTTCTTAATGAGACAATAAACACATAGGGAAGATACAGGATAAAGGCAATACCTAAAATCATAATAGTGGTTTATGGGTTAGGATTTGCTGTGCTGTACTCCAGGGAGTGTATATAAAACCAGTTCACAGCTACAAGAACTATTCACAATTCCACAAAGATTCTGATAATGATTAGGAACATGCTGGTAGCTTTTTGTTTTCTTATCTATGCTCTCAATTCCTTTATTACTTGTATATACATGTTGCGTGTGTTACTTTTCTCAGTAGTTGTCACATTTCCAGGTCAGAGGGAAAGCTGGGCGGATTATAGCCTGTATCGACTCAATGAGAAGAGGCCATATGGGCAAATGCGATCCATGTCCATGGAGTACTAATCTGGTGATGCACTCTGAGTAAATAAAGACGGGCACTACCCACAGAAGCTAAGAGGTTTGAGAAATCCAAACTAGCATGTGGCCAGCTCTACTGTACCTTGCACAGGAGCGCCCCCATCTGACCCAGATCACTGACGGAGGACATAGACCACTCTCAGGTCAAACAGAGTAATTTCCAACCGCAGACGCAGTTCTTTCAAAGTTTCCACCAAAGCTGACCACTGATGGGTGGGTAATAAAATATATCCGTAAGTCACTACAACGGAAACAAAGTCTTAGTCCTAACAAAATATAAGCTCTATATTTGAGATACAGATATTCACAAGTAATTGATAAAGCTTGGTATGTCCCAAAGCAAAATTATAAAACATCTAAAGTTGCTGTGGTAAAACAAGACTGTACATACTATAATATAGAACAGTGCATAGTAAATGTATCCTTTTTGGGTAAAAATAAGTATCTTGGAATAGGTTTCTACCAGCTTTGCACATCTAGAGACATGTTTGTCCAATCTTTTTGAAATATAGCTCAGGTTAATTAAAATTCAAGTCTTGCCTCAAATTTGCAATTGGATTCAGGTCTGAACTTTGACTGAGCCACTCTAACAAATGATTATGCTCTGATCTAAATTTGTCTGTTGTAGCTTTGCCTTGTTCTGAGTCATTGTTCTGTTGGAAGGCAGACTGCCAACTCAGTCTCAAGACATTGGTAGCCAACAGTTTTTTTTCCAGGACTGATCTAAATTTAGGTCTATTGCTCTTTCCATCAACTCAAATAAACGTGTATGCCCCTGCTGCGGAACAAAATGTATACCAACTGCGTTATGCTACCATCATGCTATGGTGTGCTGTGCACTGTTCTGGTCTTCTGTCACGTATTAGCCACATATAGCACTTTCCTCTGTGGTCTAAAAAGTTAAAATTTGATCTAATCTGACCAGAGCACCTTCGTTAACATGTTTCCTGTTACCACTATTTGGCTTGTGGCAGACAGCAAATAGGACTTCCCGTGGTTTTGTTTGAACAATAGTTTTCTTCTTTCCATTCTTCTATAAAGACAGCTCCTCCAGAGTTACTGAGCGCCTCCTTGCTGCTCTGATAAATTCTCTTTTAGCCAGGTCTTGGTAGGTTTTAGGTGACATGTTTCACAATCTTCCCCTACTTTAGACTTCACCACCACCCAGACATGTCTACTGTGTTCCAAGGCCAACAAAGAAGAACCCTATTTAAATGTTATAGCAAACATATATGGACTACTTAGTAATAAATTGACTTCTCCATGTAATATTTTGCTCTGGATATTTTAGGGTTATCAGAGTAAAAGAGGGTGAAAATAAATGCATGTAGATTTAAATTTGAAAAAAGAATCCAATTGCATGCTACTTTGTGTTGGTCACAAAACCCAATGAAACATAATTTGCGAATGTAACATGACAAAATGGGAAAAATGTTAAAAAGGTATGATTAGTTTCTCAAGGCACTCAGTTTATTGCAGCTTCAGCCTAAATGATTGGTTGAGAGATGTGTACTAAAGGCACAACTGACCAAATCAAAGAACTTATTGAAGAGTGAATACAAAATGGCAGGGCAACACAGAGACACACAGGACAAAAAAAACACACACACACCCATTCATACCTAATGGCAATTTAGAGAGACCAAATAACCTAACAGTCATGCTTTTGGAATGTGGGAGGAAGCCAGAGTACCCGGAGAGAACTCTCGCATGCACGGGGAGAACATGCAAACTCCATGCAGAAAGACACCAGGCCAGGAGTCGAACCCAGAACCATCTTGCTGCAACGCAATAGTGCTACCAACTGCGCCACTGTGCTACCAACTGCGCCACTGTGCAGCCCTCGATGAAAAAACGTCTTTTCATACATTCTCAGCAAACCATGTCCTTTACTATATTATTGCAGGTGTATTAAGTTTAGTAAAGCCCAATCCTCCAATTCAACGATGCTAAAACAATTTAGCCCAAAGAAAGAGAGAAATTCCGCTTAGATCCAGAACATGACAATGGCTAGTTATGTTTTTTCACACTAAATATATTTTTGAGCTTTAAGTGATTTTATTCAACTTAAATCAACTTTATAAACCAACTTCAATGCAGAAATACTAAATTCTTGTTAAGTTTGCAGACGACATTAGTTTAGCAGATCCACTCGTGCTTCATTAGAACGGACAGGAAGCATCTGAAAAGTCATGCTCTGGGCTTTCTGCAGATAGTCTGTGGGTTTAATCTGGAACAACAAATAGATTGATTAATAGAGACTTTCCTTGAAGAGACAGTGTACAGTCATATTCAATAAATTTGAATATCTGTTCTCATTAGGCTTGCTTGTAAGATTTAAAGTATCTTTTGAAATTAACACCCTTTAAGCAGATATTACATACATACAAGCCCGCATTTCTGTATTATAAATGTGTTTTTATTGGTCTGATGTAATATTTTAATCCTAAATGTTGTGTTTTTATTAGCTATAAACTGCAAATCATCATAATTAATAGAAATAAAGGCTTAAAAGCATAGGTTTTTGTATAATTAATCTAAATAATGTGCTTCAGTTAGTGTCGGAGTAACTGAAATAAACAAAGTTTTCAATAATATTCTGATTTATTGAATGGGTCAGTTGTTCAGCCTTTTTTTGTGTTAGCAGGCATGCAGGTTCTTCAATTCAAGATGATGTCCTATTTGGAGCAGATTTTTTTTGAAGGAACTCCTTTTAAATATATTTGCAAATACAGTTTAGCAAAAGATGCTTAGTTTCACCAGTTGAATACATCACAGTCACTCTGAAAATGCTTTACTAAACGTCACACCCCATTAAAGGAACATAAAATTAAATCTGCAAGGGGTTGAGTCCATTAGTTTTTGTCTTTTTGAAGAGAATAGTCCATGCTTTTTCTCAAGCTCTCTCATAGTGTTTACAACAAATTATGTATTTGTTACTCTGGGTTTAGACCTATATAATGATATTCTGATCATCTGAGAGTTTTTTATGATCAAAGGTAATTATAAACTAAATCCTTATTGGACCACATAATCAGTCACAATAAGTTCCATCAGCTACACCAGGCCTGGAATCCTTAAAATCATCTCTTCGCACATTATTATGATTTGGTCTGCAACCCAGACAAAAGCCTGATCCAACCTCAATGAATCCAGGTCAGAGGGTAAAGACTGTTTCGCGAGAGTTTACCTACCTTTTTCCTGCAACATTAGCTGAACATGAGTTGGCTGAGCTGAGAAAACATTGAAATACATACAAAAACATAGGCAACACACGCACACACACACACACACACACACACACATTTGCATGTGATCTTCCACCGAGACAGCCGACTTCCACCATACCAAGCTGAACAAACAGTGGTGGGAGGACATGAGGTTCATCCGAGTGAGCCTAGGTTTCCTTTTAAAGAATTAAGGCACACAAACACTCATCAGTTGTGGCGTGCCTGTGAGTTTGTGCATGTGTGCGTGGTGAAGAGGTGCGGACAGCTAGAGTGTTTCATGGTCAGCAATGCGTGGATCAGGGAGGTGAGTGTAACAGTCTAGATGAACCCAGAGCTGGATAGAGACCCTGGCATGACACTGCATGTGTCAGCATGTTTTATTTAATAAACAGAACTCCTGTTTTTCTTTGATGTGAAGTGGCACATCTCTAAATACATTTGCAGATATAGTAGTCCTGGGAAAGGAACAGACCAAAGTCAGCTCCTTAGCAATCACAGAAAAATAAATTCTAAATCCTTAAGGATGGATCAGTTTTGTAGCTACTACTTTCCATTTTTCAAAACAAAAAGCATACAGAAAACCTAACTTGTATCTTGGAGAAAATGCAGAAAAAACACCAAACGTTAACTACTCAAAAAATAATAACAAGGGGCATATCAGCTTATATATGTTGTGACAGGTGAGAACAGAAGGAAGACCCTTTCAGCAGTCCATTATGGTTAATTACAGTTTTAAGCGGGAATGCTTGTATGAGAGCAGGGATGGTAATTAAAGTACAGGTAAGACATTAACTTACTTTTGTTAGCCATTAATCAGTGTTTACATTCAGAGAGCTCTCCCTTTGTAATTAATAATCAGCTTGGACAATGAATAATCACCTAAGAGGAAGTTGTATGCATGTGTGTGTGTGTGTGTGTGGTATTAGCAAAGGGGTTTTCCCACCATTGAAACAGCAGACTCCTTGATCAAACAACACATCAAAAAAGATCATAAACTAAAACATCATTTGCTCACAGCACAGTACCATCATCCCTCTGTTAGTATTGATCTAAAAGATGAATAAATTACAGATTTAGTATTCAAAAATATTGTTCTTTACTGCTTTCTATAGACACAAAACCTTTTACTAACCAACATTTTTATAATTGTATTTGATATAACATTGTTTCTTTGGACCATATGTCCTTTGATTTAACATTAAACCATCTTGAAGCACATTGTACTGGGACTGGACAGGACTTAAACAGATTAAATTTGACATCATTTTGCTTTGTTTACCTTATTGCATAAAGCAAACTGAGATGATCCTAGTGGGAGATTTGTGTTATACAATTAAACTGAACTGAAACTAAATCTTAAATTAATATTAAATCATCATTTCTGCGTTATTATCTTAATGAAAACACACATGCAAGACAAACATGTGAATAAGAGGACTGATTCCACCGCATCAAATTTAGCCAGAGTTCAACATGTCGCTTACTGATAAAATCCTGCTGGTCTGCAAGGCCAGTGCCAAATGCCAAAGCATTTACCTTGGCCAGATAAAATTCTTTTGCTTGATGCAAAGAAGAGAATAAAATAACAACACAAAATACTTATTCAAGAAACAAAACAACAAACTAAAAAGGGAAGATAAATAGGCAAATGGTATAGAAACAAAGCTGCATGATATTAAAATTTGTGCCATTGTAATATTATTGTTAAATATTGCAATGACTCCACATTTCCTCCTGCTGTCTCTTTTCAGTTCAAAATTCTCTGTGACCTTCAGCATGTTGTGCACCATCATCTGTGTCAGGTGTGGGCATCTGCAGCAGCCAGACTCCTTTTAGCATCCTGAATATAAAGTACTATTAGCCAAGCAAAGTGTGAAATATGAAACACTTGGGTAATGATACCCAACAAATATTGCATTCCTAACACTCTATACAATGTTAATGCCAATAAGTCTTCTAGATATCGCGCAGGCCTAATAGAAACATATACAGGCTATCCAGACGCCTTCTCTTTGTACCTGGAGGTCAGATTTTCTAAGTTCCTTGAGAGAAGTACAGCAAGAACGCCCACTGAAGTTGGATTTCTGACTGGGAAATTTGGAGGTCAGTTTCGAGTTCAGTTTCTAATATGGCTGCCAAGCATATAAACACAATGAAAGTTGTATGTCTAACCTATGTATTAGCACTTCTGACTTTAATCAAACCAGTGGTACATATAGTGCTGTACAACCTCTGCACAACATGTTTGTTTTATCATAATACAAGAAATAAGATCTCATTGGACACCTGCACTGTGAATTGTTCTTTTCTTTTTTGTTACAAGGATTTCTCCATCCATAATTCAGAACAGCAGAGGGGCTTCATTGTTCTTGAGCTTGTTCACAAAGTTTGAAGTGGCTCAAAACTGAGAAATGAAACAATAAAAAAATTTAAAATAACATCTTAAAGGGGCGGAGTGAATATGTTTTAAGACCCTTTTTCTGATACTCTTATACAAAATAAAGTACAACAAACTGCCTGCAGAAGTCACCTTAATGGTAAATAGAAGGCACTTGTGTGCACATTAATCCAAGTATAAATTCTGCTGTTCTGTGAAGGACTCAGATGTTTGTTAGAGAACATTAGGGAATAAACACCATCGTGAAGACCAAGGACCATGCAGATTATTTTCCCACTTCACAAATATGCACTATTTTGGTTTGGCCTATCACATGAAATCTTAATAAAATACACTGACATTTGTGGTTGGAACGTGACAAAATGTAAAAATGTTCAGTGGATGTGAATACTTTTGTAATACCCTATAAATCCCATATCTTTTTGCCAACAGTCTGCTGGCATGTCGAAAAAAAATCTTAACACACAAATATGTACAACAGGGGTATACGAGAGAAGTACATACTGTAGTCATAAAGAGTCAGAGGAAGAAAAGAATAAGAAAAGAAAGAACTGATGCCCACACCGCAATAAAGCAAAATGCAGGACAGATCCTTCATCCCATTTTTCCATGATGCTGCATGACCAATAGACATTGAATACTTTACTAGCCCACAGACATTTTAGCGCGAGTCTGTCTGAACATATGCCATTCTCCACACCAGCTCCAGACTTGCCTCAGGCCCTGCTCTGCATGGCTACACACAAGAGCAACAGTTCACATTGTGATGTGAGCCCCTGGATATGTGTGCACGCATGTTGGGCATGACAGCAAGGATTCACTGGTTTATTTTCTGTTACTGATAGGCTTTATCTTTAGCCCCAATTACCAACACTTACACATACACACAGACAAATACCATGGCAACCGAGACAACAGCAGCCATGGTGGCATTTGGCTTGACTGAAGTTCTGTTCCACGATGCCCTGACAGCCTTCCCTCAACCCTCTCTCAACCTTGTCACCTCTGTTGCTCTGCTGTAACTCTCACCACAATGGTCGCTGCCTGTGAACCTGCCAGGCTGCCAAGGACACAAAGATGACTGAGGCAACCTTTGACATCTGAGGCTGCCACCAAAAGACCAGAGACAAGCTGAGTTGGCAGCTCTCTTAGCAGGCTAGAGACCCAGATCTTTTCAACCCAGTTAAAGTAGCAGGAGTCAACATAACATAAGTCAATAGTGCACACATACCAAAACGATGCTGTGTCAAACTGCTATGTGTTTGGACAATGTTAGGCATGGCAAAAGTTTCAAAACGGTGACCTCGGTACTTTGGCTGTACCGCAGCTGTCATTTGAATGACAGCAGTCGCTGAGAAGAGGCAGAAGTCAGGCAAGCAAAAGAAAATGACATTTGAACATGAAATAAAGCAGTGATTTTGTACTGAAAGCCAGATGACATTTCAAGGAGCTGATTCACTGGTAGATGTTCAGGCCACCCACCCACACTGCTGCGCGTGGAACAAGCCGTTTTCAGTAAAAGAGATGAGATAGCAATGTTAGAGATGTACTCACAGACATGTGGAGCATGTGTTAGATGAACTATACATTCACTATGATGTCAGGGAGGAGCTTTGAAGGGAATAAAATTACAAGAATCACATTCTTGTCTCAGACCTCTGGAGGTCTGAGACAAGAATGTTACTCGCAAAGGTATTCACACCCTTTAGGCCTTTTTACATTTTGTTTGGGAGTTCAGGTGGTACACCACCATAAAGAAGAGTATATTTGTAAACTGGAAGTAAAATGTTACATGGTTTTTAAAAGGTTTTTACAAATAAAAATCTGAAAAGTGTGGCATGCATTTATTTATGCATTTATAAGTTGTAGAACCAACTTTCATTGCAGATACAGCTGCAGTCACTGAGAATGGGTCTCTACCAGCTTTGCACATTCAGAGACTGAACGTTTTGCTCATTCTACTTATAGAAATAGCTAAATAGCTCAAGCACAGTCAGATTGGAGAAATAGCATTTGTCAATAGGAACATTCAAATCTTGTCCCACAGATTCTCAATTGAATTCTGGTCTGGACTTTGCATGTGCCATTTTAACATATCATTATGATTTGATCTAAACCATGTTACTGTAACTCTGGCATTATGTGTCACTGCCCTCCTATAAGTCACACTTCTGTCCCTGTCCCAAGTGTTTTGCAGCCTCCAACAGGTTTTTTCCTGTATTTAACTCTATCCACCCATTTCTCCATCAACTCTGAAAAGCTTCCCTCTCACTGCTTAAGATAATAATTCCCACAACATGATTTGCCACTATATTTCACAGCAGACATGGTTGTTCATAATGATGTACAATATCAGTTTTTTTTTCATTGCGTGTGGATTTCTTTTTGTTATTCTACCATAAAGGCCAGATTTGTGGAGTGAACAATTAATAGTTGCCCTATTGGTAGAGTCTTGCCGTTGAGTGGTGGATCTCTGCAGCTCCTCCAGGGTAACCATAGGCCTCTTGGTTACTCCCCTGATAAATACTGTCTTTGTCTGTTTAGGTGCCATGTACAGAGTATGGGAGTATATGTGGCTAACAACAAATGAACTCAACCCTCTCTATTTTTAAACCTTGAATCACTTTCCTTCAACTTTCCTAACATGGATTAATTTGTGTTGGTCAATTACATAAAACCCATTGAATGTTGAGGTTGTAATGTGACAAAATGTGAGGCAAGCCACTGTACGTGTTTCAGATGTCAAAACATAGAGTTCAACAGGGGCTAGAAATCCTTATAACAGATGCACTGTTTCCTGTTTAAGGATAGCCTCCTCCTTTTGGTTCTTAGTGTGTGCATTTCTAAATGTGTGTCACTCTTTAAAAAACATCACAATCATCCTCTCTTATCAACAGTCATGTTGAGGATTACAGCTTTCATCCCTAATCCTACATTAAGGACACATTGTCATGATGGACGTGACATCATCAAGGCCAGTGTGCCGCAGGGAGGCGTGAGGACAGCAGGCCAAAGACCACAGGTCAGGATTAATGAATATAGGAGAGAGTGGATGATGAAAAAGACAGAGAGCAAAGAAGACGGAAATAGGACTAAATTTAAACTGGAAGTTTCTGTAGGAATATCTCTGTGTATCTGTGTTTTAAGATAATCTGTCACTTCTTAGGATACTTAAGTCGGACTTACAATGATCGCTCTCAATCAGGTCTGACAGCAATGTGGTAATATGTAGACTGAATTCAACACACACACACACACACTTTTGTTTTGCTATATGTAGTGAGGACCATGTGTTGACTCCCATTGACTTCCATTGATTTTCAGTCATTTTCAACCCTTTCTATGCCCTAACCCTAAACCTAACCATTACCAGTGCATGCCTAACCCTAACCTTAACCTAAACTCAATTCACACCTTAGTCCTAAACCTAACCGTTAGCAAAATAGGTCGTGAGGACCAGCAAAATGTCCTCACTTAGGTACCAACGGTCCTCAATTTGATGGTGAAATCGGGAAAATGGTTCTCATTGTGATGCCAAGACAGGAACACACACACACACACACACAAACATGCACACAGCCACACACAGCTACGCTAGTACCCAAACCCTGACCCTACGCAGATAGAAGAAAAATTTAACACTATCCTGTAAAGACAAGAGTTACATTCACTAGATGGTTAATCCCAAAATTATTCATACTGCTTGCAGATCTAAATTAAATTAAATTATTTTCATTCAATCTTTGTTTCTTATATAGCTCAACATCAAGCTGTGTTGCGGACTAATATTCAAACATATCAGGAGTGCCTGCCCTACCCCTATGCTATGCACTATTATTTCTAATTTATAATTATTCATACCATTTTCAATAATTAATGGAAAAATCGTTATTAAAATCACAGCTTCAAACCGTTCCTCATTGTATGTTTCCACTGGTAGTTTGACAATTTATTGTTGGAGTTAAGCTCCAAGTCTTTGAGGTTTTCCTACCAGATTCAAGCAAGGACTCCGGCTGTTTCACTCCAAAATGTCAATATTTATTCCAATCAGAAAAAAAAAAAAACATGTTGGTTAAATCAAAAGATTTCTGTAAACCCAAATTCGGTGTATGAATATTTTTGGTTTTAACTGCATGTGTTTTTATCTGTTGAATCTTGATTATCCGCATATGTTCATTGGTATAGGTCAGTGTTTAAACAAAAAAACTATAGTCACATTTATTGTTCGACTACATTCAAATTAAGTTTCTTACACAATCCAAGATTGCCAACAGAACTCTGGGGTTTAGGTATTGAAAGATGTTACAGTTGGAGTGTGTTTAGATACAGAGTATTAAATTATTACCTGCAGAAACTCTGGGGCAGTCTGGCAGCATGGGCTCAAGCTCTGTGTCCAATGGCTCGGGACTTGATACCCAGTTACAACAGTACTGCAGGAAAAGAAAACCAAGAGAATAAAAAAATCAAAACTTATCTCAACTTTTTTTTTCTTGAATGTATTAAAATGGACAGAGAACAACTACTGCAAACAGCTCACTAAAGGCTTACTCTATCTATAGATGAAAACATTTCTGATACAGCAATCAATATCGACTGTAATCATGAATAGCAAATAAGACAATGTTAATTCTAAAAATGTAAAGAAAATTTCTTTAATGCTGATAAAGAAACAACAAAAAGCACAGCAGAAGAGAAAAAGAAACAGGTAGGCAGAAAAACAACGTGCAAAGAAACGAGTATGGACGGTGGGGGAAGAGGAGACAAAGACAAGAACAAGCAATTAAAAGCTCTGTGACATGCTGCTAAGACAGCTTGGCGTTTGTTTGCAGTTGGGAGTTGAGGCCTTCTACCATGGTTGATCAGTGGGTGCCCCTGGGGGGTGTCTGCCCCGCTTGCTGACCCATAACCCTCTGCAAACACCCCAACTCTTCTCAAACCCCTTGTGCTTGACAACTCCTCTGTCAGAAAGGGAAGAAGACCTCTTTATCTGCCGGTACTGTCTTCATCCATCTTATGTATCGCTCCTAGTTTAAACGTACCAACTCACACTGGGGCTTTTCCCACATATAAAGATTGAATCGAATGTACCTTTAGTAAAAATGTATCAATCCCCAGGAACAGAGAACATTTTCTTCTGTTCTAGCATTGAGATTTCATTGACCGGGTCAGCGGATGACAACACATCAAACCAAGTTTGCCTTTTTGACTCCTCAATGTGGACTGGTATGCTGTGGCTCATAAGGTTAGAACAAAAACAAGGGAATAGGGGAAATGAGACAGGGAGGCTGAGAAGGAATGCTTAGAGAAGACGCTCCCCTAGATAAGATAAAAGTTCAACAGAAGAAAGAAAAAATGTAAAAGATTAGAATTTGCAGCTGGCGTCTTTCTGATTCACTGCTTATCTACCCTTGTTTACTTTCACCCTGGCCCCCTGACAGCTATTACTGCGTTGTGCGTGCTTGTGTGTGCGTAAAGGTTTCTGTGTGTGGGTTAGTGACTTCATTTCGGGGGAGGGTCTCCCACAAAGACGTGTTGTGAACCCTTCAAACTCAAATACAGAGGAAAAAAAGGCACACGTGCTTCTGAATTCTCCATCTAACTAACAGAGTCCCAAGGTGATTGACAAGACAGACAAATCTGCGACACTTTTCGTGTTATAACCTCAAACAGACACAACAGTATGTTTTAAGTAGATACATGCAAATAATGCTCCTTGCTTTGAAGAACAGCCCCATCAAACCAAGGTTGGTGAAAAGTATCAAACTCAAGAAATCATCTAAAATCAATGGTGCCAATTTAAACAAAAAGGCCAAAGTGTAGTTGAAACTACTGCTGCTGGTGCCAAAACCACACGTGCAAAATCCTAAAGAAATTGTCAAAGTTTTAGTTGCATTGAATCATTGAATTCTTGTAACTCCTGTACCATGTAAAACTTCTGAGATCAACCTCGTGGTGAATCTTATGAACATTCGCAACATCTTTTGCTGTACGGCATCAAAATACCTACAGTAGATGTATGTGGAAACATAGAATATTTGCATGTAGAAATATCAAATCTATAAAAATGGATAGAGCAAAAATTAAGTTGGCATTTTTATTTAAAATAATATTCAAAATTCTATAATTAATTTACTTCAGTGTTATTTTAAATATTTTTGGCAATTTTTTAAGCCAGAAAAATAAAATCAGCAATAGAGTAAACAATTTCTAAAATACCAAACAAAATATGCCCTATTGATTTGAATCCATTGTGTTTAATTCCTATAGTCACATGAATCAAACACAACTGTTTTCGGAAAGGATATAGAACAAGTGGAGCCACAAAGGTTGTAGAAAGATCAGTAGAGAGATGAGAGGGGAAAGAGGGGAGGCAGCTGGGGGCTTTAGTACTGGGGGAAGATGAAAAGTCATCTTGGTAAACAGTGACATATTGTGTATTTTTAGATCTTTTGCTTTGCCCTAGATGTGCTCTCCTCTGAGTCTGAGTTTGAGGGCAGAGCTGTGCGGAGCAGCACTGAAGCAGTAGGGCTTCTTGACTGCTACATCAAGTGTCTCATTGTATCTTCTTTAATTCATTCAGTTTGTCTGGAGGAAGATGTCAGCTGGGCTGTGGAACAGTGGGCTGAAGGCGGCTGGAGAGGGAGAGAAAGGAGGGGAGTCTTTCAAAGGGCCCTCCGCCATCCCTTACAACTGCACTATCACCACCAATGGAGACATGGAGGTTTGGGTCTGAATAGATTTGTCAAGGCAACAGCACACATGTGCACACAATCTCTTGCATAAATAGACACACACACATGCGTGCAAGTGCACACACACAGATGCATGCACGCACAAACACAGAGCACAAAGCCCCAGAGCTATGGGAGACCACAGGCATAACAGCCTTCACATAAAGGCAAGGCCTGCTGGCTTGGATTAGGGAAGGGCGACATGACAAACGGATGGCACATCACATCGCCTGCCTCTGATGCATGCTTGTCTACCCATCAGTGCTTCCATTCAACTAATCGACAACAGAGAAAGAAGCATGTAGATACCTATGTCTTTCTCCACAACTATGTCGCTCTGTGTATGTTTTTCTCTATGCTTTCATTTCCATAGCTCCATGATTTACAAAACATGTAAATGTGGACAGAATCCCAAAATTAGGTTAAAAAAACTTAAAATAAACTATTAAATGCAAAGATTTTCCAAAACATGTTAGAAATAACCAGATGTAAGCATTTTCAAACTTGATAAAATAGCAATAGCCTGTATTTTAGCTGCAGCAGCCACCTGTATGTGTGGTGTGAGGTACGACCTGCACAGTGTGTCTTAGCCAAGAGGTTAGCCATCTATCCAAGGATCACAGCATTCAATATGAAGCGCCACATTTACAGTGCCAAAATGACCAAATAATTTGTTGGACTAATAGAAAAACTGTTTTGTAAGCCTTGTGCCTACACCACTGACTGACACTGAAAGAGTGCGATGACCTGAACAATCGAAATATTAAAGAAAGAGAGGAATGGAGCTAGCTTAAGCCAAGCTCGTGAGACACCTACACACGAAACATCAAGTTAATATGAGAAACAAGTTTATTGCACACTTTCAAGCATGGGTCAGTTACTGATGTTAAGGTATACCAAGGTTTTTAAAAGGTTACAGTTTCATAACTGCTACATTTTCCCATTATACCTTTCCTACAGTTTTATAGGTTTCTGCTGACTGGTGCATAGAAGGAACGCAGCGCGGCCACTTCTGCTACATGTCGCTGCATACTGCTGGTCAGCTGGCTGGAGGAAGGCTGCTGCACTCATCCTATGCTAACACAAAGGACAAATTAAGTTTTTTATACTTTTAGCAGCAAAATCATAGCATGGAAATTGAAAAAGCACACTGTTCAGCAGCTTGTCTACTGAACAGTAGCCGCTATTTGAGCAGGCAGCCCAGCTAATTAGCCATTTAGACATGTATTACTTTATGTTGAACATAATGATAAAACCTATAATATTCTATCTAATAGGCACTTTAAATATACAAATAAATATAAGCAAATTGTTCTTTTTGTCAATATCTATACATCCTTGATTTAACTCAAAATAATGAATTATTCTTAGGCATAAAAACACTATAACATTAATAACAAAACAAATTTTAACAGAAGTTAGATTAACTGTTGTTCTTCTGTTTAACATATGAGCAATTTAAACATGTTATACATATGTGTGGTAATTTTGTTTGTAATTAGGGAGAAAAAAAATTGTATTATATTGTGACAATTTTCTACAGATATTATGCAAACGAGCCAGAAATTCATCTAAAATAAATAGGACACAATCAAGATATTCATCATTTCTTAATTGTTTTTTTTTTTTTTTAGATTTTTAAAATTTTATTACCATATGATTACACACTTTTTCAGTGAAAATGTGTGGTTACAAGGTAAAATAATTTTTCCTCTTCATGACTGTATATACTGCAATTTGCCAGACAAGAAGGGCCTGGAGAAGATAGTGAGGGGAGCTGAGAAGGTCAGTGACTGTCTCTAAGACATGATTTATCCTAGCTGCAGGAACAGGGTACAATACAATACAAAACTTGCATTGTATGGTAATCTCTCTCATTCTGAGAGAAAACAGGAAGATAAACTGACTTAGTGCCGAAAAATCTCCTTAACTGTAACACAAACCTTTAAGCTAACTACTCAGGAAAAAGTCCTGAGGAACAGTTCTTGCTCACTTTCTCTGAGTCTACCTCTCCCATCTCCTCCCGTTGCTGTATAATCACTGTGGATTAGGATGCTTTATTCATGACCATAGTGCCATAGTGATACTCTCTTAGTTTATGCATGGTGTGTGTGTGTGTATAGATATATATACATATACATATATATATATATATATATATATATATATATTATATATTATATATATATGTGTGTGTGTGTGTGTGTGTGTGTGTGGTGTGTGTGTGTGTGTGTGTGTGCACGCTCTGGGCAGGCCACTAGAGTGTGACAGCAGGCCAGAGCAGTGACAGGAGACACCTTGGAGACTGTGACAGGCTGCCAGCTGTACACCATCATTCGGATTTCTCTCTCACACTCACTTCTTCTCTCTGTGCTATTCATCTATCTCCACATATATCAGTTTATTCCCTCTCCTCCATCTGAATTCACTCCATTCGGATTGTACCTGTCTTTTTGTTTTTCCCTCTTCCACAGCTCTACAATTTCTCAGTGGCAGTCAACAGGATTTAAATAATTGAACATTTCTCACAATTTTTTTTTGTCTTTTTCTGTCAGTCAGTGAAGATATGTTTCTCTCTCTGCCATTTCTTCTTTTGTTTCAGCTTCACTCTGTATTTTATGCCCTTGCTGTGACGTCAGGTGCCCCTTGTCTGACCCATCTGGTCTTTGTAACCTGGCTCAGCAGGCACTGATCTCTAAATCCCATCTTCTCTCTTCTACTCCTTAGATCGCTCTATCCCGCCATCCAACGACCTCTTGAACCCCCAAGGGAGGGAATTATCTCTGTCTGACGAGAACAGAGAAGAACCTAGCTGGGGTGCCCCGACCTCAAATGCACCTACTCATATGGGCACCCATATCTATACACCATCTACGGCGTTACTCCGATTCAATGCTAACACCTGTCTTGGATGTGTCGCGGCATGTCATTCTGTCCATTCGTCTTACAAAGTACGGCTTACATGTGAGATCCAACTATCTACAAGCTGCTGATACCTCTGTTCCTTTTGGTTTATTTGTCTACGATTTGCACAAAAAGTACACACAGTGTGAGTGTAAATAATCACAAACATCAGATTTTGCAGTATCCAGAGAACCCCTTCTACATCAGTTAACATTCAGAGACAAAGGAGTCTTTGGTGGAACCACTACCCATATGCCTCATATGAGGCTTAGGATTTCTACACCCTTAACTGTGGCCTCTCAAGTAGAAATGCCATTTATAGATTTCAGTCACAAAAAGGAACCAAATGTTTTTAATATTTGTGATTTCTTCTATAGGGTAATGATTAAGTATTTTCCCCTGGGTTTTTTTTATTATATTGCTGCTTACTCAGACTTAAATGTTTCAGTAGTATTATCAGACAAAGATTACCTGGGTAAATCCAAAAGGTTTTCAAATTATGCGAAGCCTCTCCCCGTTCCCAATGTTTAATTATTAAATACCTGCGATTAACCGCATAGTTTGCTTCAGTTTCACTTGGCACACCCAGTCCTGATTACTGAGAGACCAATAAATTCAAAATGTCACTTCAACAGAACCTATCTGACAACATGAGGTAGGCTAGAAGATCTCAAACAGCCACACATCCTGCCCCGATCTACAGAAATTCAATAACAGAGGAGAAAAAAAAGACCCTGGCCTCTACCACCCTAGAAAGTAGTACAAAGCTATTTCTAAGACTTCAGGAGTCCACGCAACCACATAGAGAGCCATTATCCACAAAATGAGAAAACATGGAACTGAGGTGAACCTTCTGAGGTGTGGCTGGCCCAACAAAGCACGCAAACAATTAGTGTGACTAGTTCAAGTGTTCATAAAAGAACTCAGAACAACATCTAAAGCACTGCAGGCCTCACTTGCCTAAGTTATGATTCAACAAAAAGAAAAAAAGTAAAACAACTCGTCAAAAAAACAGTTTCTAGATAGCTGAATGCGCCCCAGTCTTTGGTTCAAACAATTATATACAAGTATAAACACAATATGTCCAGCGATCATTCCATTTAGGAATGAGACGTTGTGCAAAATGTGTGTATTACACCCATAACAAAAGAAAAAAGAGCTTCTGAAGATATTGACTTAAGACAGTAAAAAGTTTCACTATCCAGACTTAAACGTGTGCTGAACTAACGTGTTAAAAGGCCACTCAAAGAGGAAGAAGCCATTACACCAAAATCAACATAAAAAGACAGATTACAGATTGTAAATGCACTTAGCTTAATTATTGTAAACATGTCCTGTGGTCTGATGAAGCTAAACTTTAAGTATTTTGCCATACTGACCATCATTACATTTGGAAGAAAGAGGGAGAAGATTGCAAGCCTGATAACACCCTCCCAACTATGATCTATGGGGGTGGTAGCAGGCTCCTCCTGTTTTGATACAGGAGCCTGTAGTTCACAAAGAAGACGGCATTATGACGAAAGAACATTATGAAATTATTGAGGCAGCGTCTCAAGATGTCAACCAAGAACTCAAAGCTTGGATACAAATCCAAAGCAAACCAAACCATCAGATTATTAAAAAAAAAAGGCTTAAGGAAAACAATGTGAATGCTTTTGAGTATCTGTGAGAAAGCTCTGATCTCAGTTCTCTAGATTTGTGAGAAAAGATGTGTGTGAGACAGGTGTTCTGAAAAACCTGTCTCAGTAAGAAGCAGCTCTATCAGGAGGAATGGGCCTACATTCCAGCCAACTATTGTAAGAAGCTTGTAGAAGCATACCCAAAAGATCTGACCTAAGTAATACAGTTTAAAAGACAAATCCATCAAATACTAATATGGAAATTTACTTTGTAGAATTTGTAGAAAGTAAAGAAAATTTCTTTTCTCCCAACATTTTGAAAAAGAAAATAATTCTGGTAAATTATTATCTGGTAAAATATCTTTGTTAGTTTCCGCTTTCAGTTTTATTGTTTAACTGTTTTGCTTGACTGAATTGTAAAGGGCTTTGGTCAACTTGTGTTGTTTTTAATATGCTATACAAACACATTCACATGGACATTGACATTGTAAACCAAACTGCCCTAACAAAGAAAACATTTACACGTATTTTATATCAGACAAGAAGAGGAAAAGTATTTTTTACACAGAATATGTAATTATCTCGGTTTAGATCAAAATACCCGAATACATGGCTTTACACTTTAACTAGAACCACTGACAGAACCTAACCCCTAATAGTAATGCTAGGATGACAGTTTTAAGCCACTAAAAATCTTTGTACTCCAGAGGAACACAATTTGGTCTCCATGTTAACAGGAATACCCCTTATAGCTTATAGTGTGACCTGTTAGGTTTTGGGAGACCATCAAGATATAACATAAAGCAACCACTGCTTCAACAAACAAACACCGAACAGGTGGACAAAGCTGAAGATGAAATAGCAGAAACAAAAGGCCATGGTTATAAAAAGAGAATGTAATACAAATACAGGTATGGGGTAGGTGTGTGTGTGTCTGTGAGTATGTGTGTGTGTGTGGGTGACAGAGAGAACACATGACATTTGCATCTCCAGCAGCTTTGGTCTTGGCTATTCCTCATCTGTATGTGCATACTGAGTGAGCCCAGGTGATGCATATGGCACAGAGGTCACACTAGAAAGGGCAAATTCTCATATGAAGCCACAAATGCATGCATGCGTGCATCTGCATTCCATCTCGTAGCTTATCACACGGGCACATCTAAAATAAATTGCATGTAAAGCTGTATACACAGACATGTTCTCAGTAATTCATTGAGATGCTCCCAAAAAGGAATTGGAAGGTGGTTATCTTTAAAAAAGGAAAGAAATAACACTCCAGTAATAATTGTCCAGGGTTTTGCTTTCGTAATGCCTGGTTGACACGGCAGGATTTGTATGCCAATTTTTGCCCTGATGTTCCCCTTCTGACATGCCCCGATTATCGTGATGGCTCTTAAGATAATCTTATGAGACATTCCTGCAGTGTGTGGTGTGTTAAGAGTGATCTAGTCTGCTTGGAAGGACATTGGCACTGCTTCGACTTCAAACCGGGGATATTTAACATGTTGGATTGTCTTGGCCCGATATCCTACCATGTGGGGCGTTCCCCGAGGACAAACGAGCTTGCAGCCTGTTGAATGTGACGTATAGCCAATCAGAAAGTGAGGTAGCGGAAACATGGAAGGGAATTACTCTGAACTCACGTTTGAACTCGAGAGGGTTTGTGAGATTTCCCGTCTGAAATCTGAAAGTTTGTGAGTACAATCTGTTGTGTGAGGTATGCTGTCCTTGCTGTGTGGCTGTGCACCACACACTATAGGACCAAACCTGCTAAACCTACCATTTTTAAAATGTGGGGTCTCTCAGGTTTTGAAAATCAGCCGACAATTTGAAAATCCTGCCTTTTGAACCAGGCATAAGGAGTGTTTCTGTAGGTCACCATTTTAAGGTAAACAAAAAAAGATCATGGATTGACCCATGCACTAATTTGCATGCATTCATTTCTTTATTAGCTTTTGTAAGTGACTTTGTATTTGAGCATGCATTTTTTTTACTTGCTGCATCCAGTCCTGTGTCCCTTTGGTGGTCTCTTGATGCCAAATGTGATGCGCAGAGTCAGTGAGAGCCACAGCGCACACTCTGTTCTTCACCTGCATTTCCCTTTGATTCATCTGCAAAATAAAGCACATTAAACTTGTTAGTCAGTTCAAGCTTATCCATCACTATAGGCCGCTGCGGTTCAAGACTTGAATGAAACACACCTCAGATGCTACTTTGTGAGAACCAATATACTCTATGAAAACAGAAAAAATCTAAAACTGTATCTTCAGAAAAATATGGATATGAATGCAAATATCTGAATTTGCCTTTTCACTGTGGACTCCCAGTAGACCGTGCAGTCAGCCAACTTCTTAGACAACGATGGCTTTTAAGCCAGAGAATACAGATTCAACCTGGTGTATAGCATAATGTTATAGAGGGAAATATGAAAGAACACAGTTCCACTATAGCATGTCCTTGTCACGTTCTGTGCAAATGCTCTTCCCTGTGTACATTAAAATAACCTTGTCCCCAGTCTTGATACCCTTTACCTTCACATGTCACAAAGAAAGTGGCGTTCACAAGCCCATCTTCCTATTCCCTTCTGAATGTTAACGCTGAGGAAAATGTCACACAAAGGACTTGTTACGACACTACAATAGACTTCCCACACCGCTGCTCCAACCCTAAGGAGAACTATAGCCAGGTCTAGGGAACAAGCTTTTTCATTTTGCCAGGTTTTAAGATAAAATAGGAAGAAAGGGTTTGGAACAATAGGTTAACAATCACTTACTGTATAATTTAAGAGAAACTGAGATCGAAACTGGTGGAACTGAGATGGTGGCATTTATTTTGAGAATAGGATCAGAGATTATGGAATGATTAGTCAAAACCAAGTATAGCAACAGGTTATCATCAGTGTCATTACAAAAAAGGAAAAAAACATGTAATTTGGACTTGCGTTGGTATTTACTGATTGGCTACATGGGAACAAAGAAGAAGACACAGAGAACCAGAAGGTAAATACATCAGGAACTTTGCAGGAGGGCGTGCCATTAGAGAAACATTTATTCTTCACCATAAACACTTGTAGGACAGAAGGAGCACCCATAGCTCCTTCTACCCATTACTGGCATTTAGTCGTTCATTTATTTAGAAGCTGAAACACTTTAATATTGAAACCTGTCTAAAATGACAGGTATATTACTGATATATGAGATGTTAATTTGGCACATGTTACATTTTGCCAATATGTTTGCTCTTAAGGTTAAGACAGAGCAAGTTTTAGGAATACCTGATATAACTCTAATTTTGTGAAAAAACAGGACTAAACATTAATCAATAAAAGTTCAAGAAGAGTAAAAGCTTTTTTTTGTCAAGACTTTAGTTCAGAAGTTTTTATCAGTAATAATTAGGGATATAACTGTGTGTGTCAATATATTATTTTTGGGGGTCTTTTTACCAGTCCAGGCTTGACTGGTTCATACACTGCAACAGAACAGGGAAAAAACTCTCTAAAATCAAAAACAACTTAATTTCATATTTCAAACTAGTAGTTTTAAAAACTAAGTTAAGCCTAAAGAATTCCCCTTCACATCTGGGCTTCATAATAATAGCTCAGTGATTATTTGCCAGACGAAGTCACACGCTTACAGCAACTGGTTGGAGATTGGCAAGTTGGAGTTTACTTTGATAAGAAATATAGTAACGTTTTAATATTATGCAATTTCGTGCAACGAGGTGTTGTTACACCTCTACAAATAGTGGAGGAGTTTCGTATTACACTTTCAATCTGTGATCTTCCCAAGTTCTGCATGCCTCAATGATCAACTGAAGACATAGCACGGAATAACGATTCGCAGTTGACCCACCGCTGTTAGGTCTCTAAATCACCTCAGGAGGAAGCCTTCCTTCAAAAGCCGAAAAGGACCACCTGATATCATGGAAAGAGTATGACGTATGTTCAGTAAAATAAAATACAGATTCTAACATTGAGGATGGTGCATAAAAAAAATCTTGAATTGGAAGAGCTGAATGCATGTGGAAAAGATTGGAACACAGAGCTCAGCCTGCATGGCTGTGTATATTAGCTTTGCATTATTAGTATATTAGAAATGTCCCACCTATATTTTATGCACAGGGCTCAGTTAAAAGTTGCTGAGTTACAAACCAGGTTGCTTTGGTTAACTCTATCCAGGCTGCATGTTTCAAAAGCACCGCGTAACTTGGTGATTTTGGATCTCTTGGAATTAGTGAGGAATTATGATCTGGAAAAAAGACCTGGTAAATTTAATGTTGATATTTCGTAGGGTTTTTAGGGTGTACTTAGTTTTCACAAGCTTTTTAGTTTTGGTCTCAATTTGATGTAATAAAAATTTGACATCATGGAATTTTGTGTGTTAAATTTGTACATGGAAGGACAAAATGAAATCGTTTTAGAACCAGACCAGATAATTGATATGTTAAAAACCTAGATTTGCTGCAATAGTGTACTTTACCATGACCCCATTTTAAATACCTCCTCAATAATCATATTCAAATTAAAGTGAGAGTGCATAGGCATAAATGAACTCTATTAAGGCACATCACTGCAGACCATCCAGCTGACAAAGTCTGCATAGGATAACTTCATTGAGAAGAATCTAGCAAAGGCAGCAGAAAGGTGGAAAAAAGGATGAATATGACAATGTAAAACTATGCACAGAAACATGCCCTTGATAACACAGACACCCTTAATCTTGTTCTCTGAACCAATTTTTGGTCGCAACTTGTCCTCTGAAAGGAGTCAACTCAATCCTTTAAATACTGAGGTGTCAGTCAAGGTTTTGTTCTATCATGGTAATTATTATGTAAACAGCCTTCTTAGCGGAATGCAGAAAACAGCAGAAAGCAGAGTTATAATCCCAATCAAAATTTTCTCAGGTCTAAGATTGTTAAACCAATAAAAATTCTGTACACTATCAATTTCTTTTTTTTTTTTGCTTTCCAAAAGTCAGACGCAGATTTTAAAGTAAACTTGTGTTATTAAACAAAGCCAACCAGCCTTGAATAACATAACAAAAAGCGATGGCAGCAAACAGTGATTACAAATTATTGAGTGAATCTTGTGTAATAATTACTACTGAGATACTTCAAGGTACTGAAAATCAAATCCACTTTTTACATGAAAAACATTACCATTTTCATAAGAAATAAACTACAGGCAGATCTGATTTATGAACCTATGAAAAAAACAACTAACCTTTCAAGAGTGACTGCAAGTGAACTGTTATCCGGCTGAATCATGAGTTCAGCAGAAATTTACACTTTTAAGGTATGAATAACAGGTATCAGGAAGTAGATTTGTACCAAAAACGTTGGCTTTTACACAGGGACAGGTTGGTATGAATGGTGTTTTTTGTCTCGTACAAAAACTGGAGATTGAAACTTGGTCACAAATCTCTGATCGGTACCAAAAACAAAGACAGGGGAACGCTAGATGGAAACGGTCTTTTCAACATGTGGCTCCATCTGCCTAAAATCAGTTACAGAATGTCGTATGTCTCCAGTAGCTGTTCTGTATGAACACATTTTAAAAACTCTCTAAAGCATTTGGACGTAAATCTCATCGTTGATGGATTTAAAACTGCTGTTAAGTTTTTATGTTTAAAATTGCATTCAAAAATGTTTTTAATACAAACTATACAAGGTCCCTGGTGCATAGAAGAATTTTAATCTCAGTGAGAGTTTCCTGGTTAAATAAAGGTGACAAGAAATGAAATGAAAAAGTTGGGTACAATGCTTAAATGAATACAGTCTGTGATAAAGGCTGTAATAAAAGTTGGGGAGTAACAGGCTCAGGAATGCTCTCAGCAGCGTGGCCCTGAACTACTGAAATCTGGACACCCACAGGGTCCCATGTTTTACAAGCCTGAACAACAACTGTGGTTAGTTGTATGTTGAATACATAATCCAACTTGAACCATGAAGCCACATGCTTCCATGTGGATATGACTCTCATCTGTCCTATCACATGACTCACTGTGTTATCCTGTAACGTTGCAGTTAGACATGTGCTGTTAGCCGGAGAGTTAAATGTGCTAATTCCTTATGTAACTGTAGACAGCAGCTTTAACAAGGAGCCAGCTGTTGTGACCAGTGCTAAACCATGCAGGAAAAAGAAAGGAGAAACATGTGGAAATACTTGTTGAACCTAAAACCAACACACCAACGTTGAAACATTTTGCCATTCCTTTTATGCTACAATAGCTTGATATATCGAGTAAAACTCAGGTGGGGGTGTGGGTGTTGGACAGACGCTATTAAACTGCTTAAAGTGATTTGCACAGGAGAACAAAAGGAAACAGTCAGACAGGAGAACAATACAGAGACAGGCAGATGTGCACAACAAATACAGTACTAAAAATAAATTTATTCATTTCCACCAGGAACTTTATCTTTCTGTTTTAGCTCATTTTAAAGGAAAATCTGGAAAAATAATTAAAATATCAGGGTCATCGTTAATTTAACACTCTGTATTCATATAATGATGTAAATGGGATTAAACCACCTTTGTAACCACACTATTTTAAAAACCATCCCTTGTAATGGACCGGATTTCTCTAGAACACAATTACGCATCAGTTTTATATTTCTATGAAGCATGATGACAATCTCAAAACTAATAATGTGACGTTGAATTCACTAAAACCTAAACTAAATCTAAACTGTAAATGAACTATGAAATCCTTGTCCCTGCTAATAAAAAAATTATTTTTCTGATTACTCTGCACAAGGTCTGGCTGCCAAAATGTCCCACCCACATAACAGATTCTGACCCCTGTGACACAAAACGTTCAATCCAACTTTTTACAAGCTCTGTCAAAACAACATGGGCAACATAAAGCAATACATCTACATTTGGACGCAAACCATTGAAAGCCTGTACCTTACACCTGGCTTCTCATGTGTCCCAGATAGAAGTACAGTATTTTGTGCTGTAAGTATATTCCTACAAAAAAGCCTAAAAGAAGAGCTATACATGACAGTGGTATGGAGAAAAAATGACACCTAGGGTCTTGGCTTTTTATGTTTTGTGATGTTAAAACCACAAAGGTGAACGTTTTTATTGAGGATTTATGTTATGGTAAACAGCAGATGTGTGTAATTTAATTTAAGTAAAATTACAGTTGTTCCATGAAGGCCTCAGAGCTTTGCTAGAGAACATTAAAGAAGACCAAGGAACACAGCAGACAGGTCAGGGATAAGGCTTTGAACATCACATAGAGTAATGTAGAATCTGTCATCCGAGTATGGCACAACTGCAAACCTACCAAGACATGCCTGTCCACCTAAACTGGCAAAAAAAGCATTAATCAGAGAAGCAGCTCGTGGGGGGAGGGGGCTGAATAAAAGGGCATACCACGCTTTTCAGATTTTAATTGCAAAACCATGTATTCTTTACCTTCTGCTTCACAATTACATGCTGCTTTGTAAAGGCCTATTATGAAGCCCCTAAACAGTACATTGCAGTTTATAGTTGTAACTTGACAAAATGTGAAAAATTCAAGAAGCATTAATGCTTTGGCAGGCCACTGTATTAATCATGTTTATTTACGAGGGCAAGTGGTTGAAATAAGCCACAAGACATCATTTAACAGCATGCTAAACTAATCTCTGGTTGAGATAAATATTTAATTTCTCTCCTCTCACTGTGATACTCCCTTGTTCATGACTGCTCCACTGAAGCTACATCTAAACACCGGTAAAAAATAAAGACAATTATTTAGGCCTTTGATAATTACACGT
Organism: Crenichthys baileyi; assembly: GCA_036173005.1. Taxonomy (NCBI): domain Eukaryota; kingdom Metazoa; phylum Chordata; class Actinopteri; order Cyprinodontiformes; family Goodeidae; genus Crenichthys; species Crenichthys baileyi. Next base: position 74,820 of record JAHHUM010002991.1, on the reverse strand, counting down.
CAAAGACAGCAAAAGCCACTAGATAATTGGACAAAAAATGAATAGCAATCCACAATGGAGTTCCCTGCAGGGAGACAGGCACACTCATCCCTAGAAAGGAGAAAGGAGAAAAGAGAAATACAGGCAAAGACAGGGAGATGAGAGCTCTTTAAGGGGCCTTGCTTACTGTCAAATAGCCACTGTGAAAAGCCATAATTATACACAGAGCAAGTGCAAATAGGGAGGTGCAAAAATGAAAAAAAAAAAACCAAGAAAGAGGGAATGACAGAAAAAACTAGTGAAAAAATATTCTTAGCCTATGAGAAGAGGACAGTGTGTGCAAGAAGCACCCCATGATGATGGCAGTCAAGGACAAGGCCTATAATGTGGCTATGCCACACACTGCCAACAGCCACAGATAATCTAGGACTACCCACTGAGCACTGAAGCGCTGCTTAAATATTTGATTGATTAACTGTCCTGTTGCTGCCAGAGAGTAAAAGGAGCATGTCTGAGAAGCCAAGGCGAGTACAGAACAAAACAAACAAACATGGATGTGGGTGCATACAGGAAGGTTTAAAAACACATGGCACACTAACACGCACACCCCCTGAAATCCCTCCATAAGAACAGGGGAAAAGGGCACAAACACAGACTTGTGCTCACTGAAAGCATGTGTGGGCTCTCCAGAGACTGTGGCAAGGGCTAGGAAACAAGAAAAAAACCATGAAGGAACTCCACCAGCCTTTGTTTATATATTTATTATCCTAAATTAATGTGAAAAGAAATAAATAGTCAATGATGAATTTCAATTTAAGTTGATTTTCTTAAACTTTGTCCGATTCTATACAGGGGTAAAGTATACAAGTCTTGTCTCTCTAATTTGTATTTTGCTGCCAGTAACTGATCTAAGGTCAGAGTTGTTCTGCTAATTTAACTAACCTGTCTGTGACACACACACAAACAAACTCCTATCAGTACATCCCTGGCTGTGAAAACACAGGCAGCTGGCCCCCCACGCTCCAACACCCTCCACAGGAAGAGACAACACCAGCGCTTCCTGTGGCTTTGAAGCAGCGGCCCCAGGTCTCCTGTTGGTCCCTGGCTTCCTTTGTCTTAACCGCAGGAAGGAAGCCCTCTCTAGCACGAGGCCACAGGCCTCCAGGGAGCGAGAGGCAGCATGTTTTTGAATGTGCATCTACTGTTGTGGGAGTGTGCAGAGGTTTTACTCACTGAGGTCATGTGCATTTACTCGCAGGATTTTTTCCTCTCTGACTCTCCAGTGCACGAACTTTGGTTGTGTGGAGGGAGTGGAGACGGCAGGAGAGAGCAAGAGAAAACTGCAATAACTTCCTCTTCTCTTTCCTCTCATGGCTGTTTGCCAAATGCATGATGCAGAGATGATGGGGGAAAGGGGGCAAATTACAAAATTTTGTGAGCGACTGCACTAGACACTTGGTAACCAGAGGTGGTGTACGAATTTACATGTGTTGAATATTTCTGCACGTACAAATATGCAAGCCACACATATAGAGTTATACACAACAAAAATCAGCGGGGGCACTGAGGAAAAGGAAGGCCAATAAATATTTACTGACACAGCAGAGGTGAAGAATGCTTGTCCACTGGTGGAAACAAAAGGCAGAGGATGAGAAGCGTCGTGCCAGGAAACCTGCCGGCTATGGGCGCTCTGCCCTGCCTGTGCCCGCATGGAAAAACAAGAGGAAGATGGTAAAAGGGAACAGGAAGGAAAGATGGATGCAGAGAAGAAGTGAGGAACAGAGAGTTTTAAGAGGAAAATCACCTTATTTGTAGTACCCCACTGAAAAGAGATTTAATTTTAAAAAGACATTTCTGTAATGCTGGTTGAAGCAATGCCTTCAATAGGAAGAACCGCATGCAGCATACAGACTGAAAAAAATTTGTTTCTAAGCTAAAAGCATTGTTTTGTGAAAATTACAAGAAGATATCAGCAAATTATAACATGTTCAAATAGGCATTTAAACAATTTCAATATTAAACAAGATCTATAAAATGGCGGTTTTTATTACTTTATTAGTGGCCTTCGGCTGATGTGCCTTGTTTGGTCTTGGGTCAGGCCAAACAAGCAAAAAGTGATACCATGGCCATTAAACCAGGTTGGGCTCTAAAATCTCCTGGTGGCCAGCTGAACTGACTTTGGACATGATAAAAAAAAAAAAAAGGAAACAGTTGACCAAAACTAGTCTCCTGTTCAACAGTCCTTTAATACAAGGAATGAGACAGTAGTAGTCTTTGTAGTAGTAGAAACATCTGTGTGGTGGATCCTAATGCCCGGACTCCAGCTGCAGTCCACACCTTGTGAATGTCTCCCATGGTCTTGAATTGACATAACTTTAGAATACCTTTATGAGCAACCTTTTACACATGTTTTCCTTCCCCTCAACTTTCTGTTGATAAGGGCAGATTTAGCACTTTGTAAATAGCCACTTTCTTTAGTGATGATCTTTTGTGGTTTGCCCTCCTTGTGGAGGGGTTCCATGAATGTCCCCTGGACAACTGTTATGTCATGAGTCTTCTTCATGATTGTGAAGGCCATAGGATAACATTTCTGTATTAAAGATAGTTTTCTTTGGTTGCTTTTATATGATATTCTGATTTACTGAGAACTGATTGCTGGGTTTTCATAAGCCATTATCATCAAAATTAATACAAATGAAAGGCTGAAATTTAGCAAAATCTGTGTAATGACTCTACATAATGAGTTTTCCTTTAGGAATTTAAATTAGGAAATGAATTAGCTTTTGCGGATTTGTTTATTAAGATGAACGTATATTCAGCATGTATTTAAAAAATACAAGCAACTAGTAGTAGCAGACACCCTCTCATCACAAATAATCAATTTTTTTACATTCATCTTCTTCATGCTACTCGTGTTGTAAAAGAAAAAAAGGCCAGCAAATGTTTAAATTCCAGCGGTTTTCCACGCGACTGAAAGCTCCATTTCACAATGATATTACATTCATATCTTTCAGACCTAATAAACCAAGAGGCCACTCAAACATAGGGCAGCGCCATCATAGTTAACTACAACAGAATTTAATTACCGTGCCATTGACATTTGCACAGCAGTAAGTGTTATTAATATGAGCTCACAACAGTTTGATCAATTTACACTGTCACCACAACGGTTGGCAGTCACCAATTCAGCTGCCCTCATTATACCAACGGCATTCCTTTGAAATTCACTGTAAAAAGAAGTTACCAGTTAGAAGGCAAACTAAGTTCTGAAAAAGTGGATGTTTACAGTTACTATTTTGGTTTAGTAATATCAGAAATCCTCAGAATGATATGATCTAATTAGACATTGTTCCTAAAGAAAGACTAATTAAAAGATTAATTAAAACCCAATATAATTAAGAAAAGTAGTACAACATTTGCCAACCAAATGTTCTTCATCCTTTTGAAATTTATAGTTAAATTGGCAGCTTTAGTTAACAGAGTTAAGTATAAGTGTTACTATAGATTGGACATTGGACAGGCCTCACCCTGGACTCCCTTTTCTCCCATCCTCTGAAAGTGCGTCTTTTTTGTCTTTCTCCCTTTCTCCTAACCCTCTGGCTATGCTGTAAAATAGAAACCTAACCTCAATATTTTTCCACACGGTGCTGGGACTTGCTGGCCCATTAAATTCCCCTTCCCATGTGTCAGCTTGCATATTTCCACCATGAAAGTCTCGTATAATTAAACTTTCTTAATGATTTATAAGCTATAATAATAGCCGTAAGTATTTCAGAGCAGGTTAAAGGGGACAGCCTTTAAGTGTGCACCAGGGGATGACCCTGTTTTAACATAGTTTCGGTTGGGTGATTCTCAGCTGGATATGAGGATGGATAGGCCAAGGGAGACCGGGATTGATGACGGGAGCGAGTGAGGGAGAGGTCCTAACAAGGGTGGATGCTAGAGGAGGCTGAGACCTTTCTGTGTGGTAACTCTGGGTTATACTGACATCTAGGAAAACCAAGGGCTCTCTTAAACTTGGCTGGAAGGGGGCAAAAAGACATGAACATGCAGACTGAGCAATAAAATTAAACCAAATATATAGATAAACCAAGAAAAGTAGGCCCACTTCTGAGGAATCTACTTCTAAATGATGGTCACAAACAGCATACATGTTCTAGGCCACAAACAAACACACACACTCGGACACACACAAACAGTGAGACACACAGATGTTTGCTCTCTGCTGCCTCTCTGATGGTGAGGCTGATATGATTGCCACTTAGGAAATCAGTGTGTTTTCACACCACTCTCAGCTCGGCCAGAGCTAATGTGTTAAATATCCATCGGGTACGGCTGTCCATTTCTAAGATGCACAGACGCAGGCAGCCTCGGGGGCCGATGAACACTGATTCCTCGTATTAACTGAGCTCAGATTTGGCATCCATGCTAACATTTCTCAATTGGGGTGCAGGGAAAAAAACATTTCAGCACACGCTGTTGTGGAACTCTCCCTCGATTCTTCTAAATATGTTATGAGGAGCTAAATTTTAACAATTGTGTTACTTTTTTTTTTTTACCTCTTGTTATCAACAAAGACACAGTTATTTTTTTTTTTTATACTCACACGTATGGTCCATAGAAATATTTGTTTTTGCTCCGCAATATTAACACATGACATCCAGCGTCTGTATGCATTTCCAAAGGGTAAGGTCTGCTTATCACAAAATCTACCACAAATCTCAAAGGACTGTTTTTCACCTCAGGTGTGAATGTGTGAGGTGAAAGAGAAGGAAAACAACAAATTTGGAAGCGCCTGCTGTCCAGTACATTACTGGCCAATAGGTGTATGTGTGTGTGTGTGTGTGTGTGTGTGTGTTTGTGAGTGTTTGGGATTTGAAATCTTGTGTGAGACGTTTTATTTAAACTTGCAGAGCAACGCAATTAAAAACTGTGTAGATAAAAATGGAAGTTAAAAAAATTAGAGAAGGCAGCCTTGATGAACATGATGAAGAATGTTCCTCCCTTCAATTATCATCCTCAACTTCTTTATATTTGCCTGTCTGCTTTGCTGGGGGAAACACAGAAAAAAGAAAGGCTTAAATGAAGGAATAAATAAATAGACAGTTTCTGTGCACCCACAGTTCCTAAAAGAAAGTAAGATGAGCAAAAAATACAGAAAGCCGGCAAAATGAATGGAGGTATATTACAATGTGAAATTAACTTTGAAATCATGGCCATCTGCAACAGAATTAACTTTTTTTAGGGTGAAGTTGAGTCAAAATAGAACTAGAGTAAGAATAGAGTCAGAGTAGTATATATAACGGGCAAGCATGGAAAAGCTTTGCCTCATTATTTAAAAATTGTGAAGATCTTAAGACACAAATATATATTGCTTTTAATGCTATGAGTAGTAAAGACATAGCAGTAAAATATATATATTTTAAATATAGTAGAAGGCCCTAATACTTTTTAGACACAAACACAATCAAGTAAAATCAATTAGCCAATTAAGGAATAGAACACCAACTTTAACTTCCACCCATGTCAAAATTATATTTTAAAAATCTCCTAAATGTAAATAAATACACATATTAAATACGAAATAGAAATCATAACACAACTTTTTGAGTTTTACAAAATTGAAAACAAAAATCTACTGTGAAAATCTGAAAGAGGAGGAAAAAAATCAATAGGGCACATTAGAAAAAAGTAACCATCTCACTATTTATAGAGATCAACTGTAGAACAGAATCAGCCAAGCGTCCCTTGCTCGGCTCCAACTGGTGATGGACAGGTCAGTCCCCAAAATCTGAATTTTTTCACCTGTATCAAAACTAAAAATGTCTTTTCAGTCTATAAATACATCAACCAACAGCGGTTGATTCAACAGAAACCAGACAAAGGTTAGGGAGATAAGCTTTGGTACATGAAAGGAGATTATTTTTTGTGATTCATTTTTTTCTGTTGGACTCGAAACTACTACATTTATCAAGTAACATTTTCTCTCTCTATTTGTTATAGGTCTTCATCAGTCAAATCAGTCAAAACAGGAAGCCGCAGGTCAGACCTCAAGGACACTGGAAATCGGTCTTGGCCAGGAAAAGCCTGATCAGTTTAACCACAATGTAAAAGTCATACTTGTGTGAGGAAAATGAATAAAAACTGCTGAAGTTGTTTTAAGTGAAACCGTTGATTAAAAACACCACCTGAGAGAAGGATGAGGTGCAAACACGAACACTAGGTGCGTACACACACAGGGAACCCAGCACAAAGCATATTATTAATCATATAAAAAAAGCAATTAAATCAAAGTGGTATAGAGCCTGAAGCGATGAGAACTGTCAATTCTGTGGAAATGCCACCCAAGATTACGGATGGGTTTGTGGATTCCACTAACCCTCTTTTTTTGATTAGGGAGTCAATTATTTCTTATTACTGAAGATGCTATATCGGAAAAAGACCTTGTCAGTCAATCACGTGAGAAGTCCTGAAAAGCATGAATAAACTGTCAAAGAAAGACATGGAAAAAAGTGTGTGTGAGGGGAGGTATTTCCCTGACCCTATTCCCTATCCAAACTCCTACTTGTGGTAAATTATCTCTAACTACTGCACCTCTGTCAGGTCTTTGTCAGCATGCGGTAATTAGGGGCCTTCAGTGTGATGCATTTGAAAAGAAAATGTATTTATTAGTTTATCTCACATAGAGAGGCATTTACTCTGAGCTCAAGGTAAGTTTGAATGTGGTGATTATCTTGTCATTTTAACACTGATTTTTCTTATTTTTTTATTTCTCAGACCATGCATCTGCACTGTAGTGGATTTTTGTGTGTCTGTGGTGTATGCATGTCAGCGGGAATGAACATGTCATATATGATGCCAGGTAACGTCTACTGTGTGCACATTAGAGCAGATGGACAGGAATGTGCGTTCATACTTATGTGAATTTTAAATATATATTTATCAGTTTGTGTGTGTGTGTGTGCTTTAACCATATTCAGCAATGAAAGGCGCGCGCAGCACATTTCTCCCGTCTTCTTTGTTCTGCGTTGGGTTTGACACCTCTAAACAATAACAGCGCTTCACTTCGCCCAGCCCCAACCCACCACCAAACACACACTGTACGGACAGGAGCTGCCAATTAGCACCATCAAACCCCCTTTATCATCTGTCTGCTAAAGGAGAGAAAACAGAACAAATCAATAATTCAAAGTTTCTCTTGAAAATGGGCTCTTTCATTAGAAGGACTTAAGGGTGCACGAAGAAGGAGCACATTATAACAAATTGCAAGGTATGGCTTGAGTGTATGTAAAGTATGTAACGAAAAAACAAGTAGAGTACCACTGGAGAAGCTGCAGAGCAGAAACAATACCCTATACCCTCTTCGTATTGTCTCAGACTTCAGGGTACGGAGCAGATCTTTATTTTCGGCCTGCATGCTCCTTGACCTGACCTGAAGGCAATCAAGCTCCTCCGCCTAAGTTGCGAGGCTTTTGAAAAAACAGCTCTCATGCACTCTTTTCATCATCCAAAAAAGGCTCCAACACTCAAGCTACTTTTTCCAAAGCTACAGCGGGCAACAGGCAGCCAGGCGGCATAGTGCGACCCGGGGGACAGAGGCCGACATGGTGGGGAAACTGTCACGGAGAAAAGGTCTCTGAAGGCTGGAGGTGAGCAGAGTTAACTGGGAGATGACTGTCGCTCCTCTCAGTTGTCCAAGCCCTTTTCATTAACCCGAACCCCTGGGTTCACCAAACAGAAACAAAGGATGATAGCGGGGACAGTGGGGGATGAGGACAGGAGCCTCTGGACTAGTCCTGCTTGGCACCCACCAGAGACCACGGTGCCTGCTTGCCTTTCTGTCTGTCTGATGGCAGATCTGTGTCACCCTTTAAAGACAGGGGACATGCCTTTGGAAGTAAAAAAAAAACAACAAGCATAAACAGGAAGGCATGCATGGTCACACAGACATACTTCTAAAAAGACACAGGAAAAAAGCCTTCTGAACATAAGAGGGGGGTAACAAAAGACAGGCAGTGCCCCCTAGTGTTTTCATCAAAGAGATTTCAGACCAAATCAACTTATCAATGCTAAGACACAAGAACAAATATGAGACAGTTGGAAGAATACAAGGGGTAAAGGTGCTTTATGCTGAGGAAAGAATTTAAATGTGGAAGGTAAAGGCAGAGTGCAGTGTATCGCTTGACAGAGGATTGAGTTGATGCTGTGAGACAAGAACTGGGACAGAAGGGAATATATGTGGGTTTGTTTTGAGCGGTTGAAGGGGTGGGGGTCAAAACTGTTTGACAGCTTTAAGACACTTTTAATTTTTAGGGTTATGGTGGCAAGAAACTCAAAAAGAAGGAGGCAGGCCCTCCATGAGAGTCAACAAGGAGTCTAGGCGACTAAATATGAGACACCAATGCAAAGGCAGACAAGTTTCAGTAACCTAACTGTTTTAAAGAGCGTTTAAATTCTATGATGCCAAAATATACAAAGTATATTTATAGAATAGTTACAGACAGTAACATAAAAAAACAAAACTTCAATACAGTCATGTAGCCAATAATATTTTAACTGTCACAAAAGGTGCATATCCATTGTGATAATAGATACTGATTTAATTTTTACTTTTACTACTCAAAGAAAAACTTCAAAAAAATTTTTTTTTAAATTATTTAGACTTGGAAATGCTAGAAGAAATATATTTTGATGAAAATTTGACACTTCTGGGCTATAGTAAAATTTCAATATATAATTTAGAAATGTAATAAAATCCCATTATTTGAAATTTTTTTGTATTAGTCTTGAAAGGGTTTAAAAACCACCATTATGTAAATTTAGGACCTACATGAATTACTTAAAATACCTTAAGTAAGTTAACCTAACAGAGTTCTAAATTAGAATCAACTTACTTAACTTCAGCAAGGTAAATATACCGACTTAAATAGGTGCTTTTTGACTGCAAATCCAGAACTGCTACACCTGGATCACCTAACGTATAGAAAATGGTACTTTTTACCGCGATGTGACTGTTTTCAAGTCATATCATGACTATTTTCATGGGTTTGTAGGGGATTACGTAACAAGAACATCTTCACTGTAAACATACATGAAAACATAAGTGAAAATAAACCAGTTTAAGTAAAAGTTGGTTTGATATTTAAAAAAAAAAAACAGGCGAGAGAAGCAATAAGTCGATGAACATACAAATTAAAAGTATTTTCAGACCTTGTGTGGAGTATGGATGTGTCTGACCTTTTCAGGACAAAAAACTTGAACTATTAAACATAACACTTTTCAGGACATCTTAAGGTTCTGTAAAAAACCTGAACTTTTCAATCACAGAACAAGTTATCAAGGATGGAGGAGACATTAAAACCAAGGCACACATTCAAAGAAAAATGAGAATGATGTTTAAAACAATGGGTTTGTGTGTCACCAAGGCCTAGCCCACAATGAGATCTATGTTCGGCTGACGAACACATCAAAGAGGTTTCTTGCAAGCTATTATTCTCTCCTCCACTTTCTACTAACTTCCTTTCATCACCCCATCACATTTTACAGCACATAAGGCCTTAAAATGGCACATAAAACACTGCATTTTCACAGTCGACTTTCCTTGCCTAAAACTTAAATATGTTTTAGGGCAGGTACATAGCCAAAACACACACCTAAAAATGGCCATAAAGAAGTCAAACACGGCTTTTGATAAGTACTGTAGTCTGTAGAAGTTGGTGATAGCTTAAAAGAATAGATAACATAACAAGCTTAATGGCAGAAAAACATAAACTTCTCCCCGTTTCTGCATGCTCTGTTTAAACCCACCAACTGAGAAAAAGCCACACAATTGGCAGGTGAGGCATTGAATTCAGTAATTTAAAGGTTTTCAAAAAGGTTGTGACGCAGGGGAGCAGGGATGCAGAATCTGAAGGCAAAAGGAAAGAAAAAGGGATAAAAGAAGACAAGAAATGCCATAAAGAGACAGAGGATTTAAACTTCAACCCTGAAGTCACCAAGTTCACTGACATTTGCACCAGGCATCGTCGAGCTGCGCCTCACGGCTTTTCAGGAACAACACTTTCTTTATTTTCAATACCAAAATATTTTCTTTCTGTTACATTTGCCATAGAATGACACCATTTACGCATTTACTGCAGGGTAAAAAAAAGCTGGATTCAAAGAGTTGAATTTGACTAATGCGTGTGACAATTTGTAACCCTGCAGCCAAAGTTCCTCTCCTATCATTCTCTGCTTTCTAATGGCAGATTTTAAGACAAGGGGTAGATGTGACATGTGACAAGTGAATAATTTGAGCTGTCAACATGTCATCTTCACCACATTCAAACCTCATGTCAAGCACTTGTATTCCCTCTCTGCTGAAGGTGACCTAGGTCGTAACCGAATGGCACACCCAGACACAGCAGGTGAATGTGTGGAAATGTCACAGCAGCAACATAGAATCTCAGACAATGGAAGGCGAGCGAAAGGACAGATAATGTGAAAAATAAGATTTGCTAAAACAGCCAAGGCATTTTTTAAATCTTTGGATTTCAGCACAGAACAAATATAGTTCTTGAAATTTGAAAAAATAACTGAAAAAGGGTTAATTCGACAATTTCAGCTTAGTGGTCACCTTATAGCAGTTTTAACCATGTTCATAACATGTAGAAAGAAGGAAGGACTGACACAAACGACTAATAGATTTGACAAAAATTCTTGCAGCAAATCGGATGTGGAGCTTAGGTAAAGAGATAAATGAGGGGGAAAAAGAAATGAAGAGAAAAGAACAACAAAGGGGCAACAGGCTGTGAAACAATCTGGGAAATCATGTCCAACGAGAAAGAAAGAGCGAGAAAAAAGTAGAAAAGAGAGCAAGACCTCGCGACTGAGCCAACGAGACAGGAGGAACGGGAAAGCCAGACAAAGCGGCAAGCTGCTTTTACAAAGCAGGAACAAAGAGAAGAGATGCATCATGGGAGTCTGAGCCTTTTGCCACCACTGGCGCCATGTAGATGAGGCTTGATGTTATCGTCAAATATATGATATACAAAATTAGATTTTAGTTTGGAATTATGGTAATACTGCACTACCTCTTTAACCGTCATAAAAAAAAAATCAGCCAAGAATCATCAATTGTCTAAGCTACATATCAGCACACAATACAGTATAAAACCTAAACTTTATGCATTTAAATGAAAAATAACATTCGTAAATTCTAACTTTATTTAGAATTTCCTTCCTACCTGTTGCCATCAGACTATTTGCTATGAACACAAACATAACACACCTGCTCTAATGCAAATCTGCACAGTATTCCCAACCTAAAATAGGATCCAGATAGCTTTATGTATTTAACATGGTATTGTCTGTACTTAAATCTGATTGGAGCACCCTATGTTAACTTGATTTTGTACTTATTCATATTTTTTTCTTAACAGAACAGTTTTACTGTTCAATTATTCATTCTCTTCATATGTACAGTTAAACTTAGTGACTGTGACACAATCTCTCTGGGATGAAGTTGTCAAAACATTGTTATGTCTGTACATATTTTAGAAGAAATCCAAAAAATTAGCAGTTATGGATATTTGATTTTAGTAGGAATGCTTGGAGGGAAAAGCTGACTGAAGAAAGTAAGAGGCAGCAGGTATGGATGGTTTCACTTGTTTTTGTTTTTCAAACTTATTGGAAGATTGGCTCTAAAGTTTTTCATCTATCTTCTGTGACTCCTAGTTGCCCCCGTTTCTTTTTTCTCTTTCTCTCCCTCCTTTTCCATGTCAGTCGCTCTCTCTTCCTCCGGCAGGTCTGATATGCCAGAGCAGCAGCTGAACTCTGAGTAGCACTGTCTCCGGGAAAAAAAAAACAAAGTGATCAATGTGAGAAGGCACGGGGCGCTCACGGACAGGCCAATCAATGGTGGAAAGAACCTTGCCCAGGGCCTTATGCAAATGGAAGCACGTCCTGTAACCTCAGGAGTGAACATGCGCACTAGATCAATGGGACGAGGGTAGAACCTTACAGCAAGATCAGCCTCACCCAGTAAATATGTAATGATGAATCCCTGAAGATTTAACTGAACTCAAATGAACTTCATCCAGCTTGGCGTCTTATATCACAAAAAGGCGAAAGAGGTCTTGTTGTGAAGAGGTGGGGTAGAAGGTAGGTGGAGAGGGACAAAAGAGATTAGACAGTCTTTGCAGAGCAATGCACAAAAAAAAATAAAAAAATAAAAAAGGCGAGAGATGATGTTCAAAGAGTCACTTAAATAATACCTGTCAGAGATGCATTGATTTTAAATTATATCACCATGGACAAATGTTTCTGTTTATAATATTTTTATATGTACGTGTAAAATCTCCCTTGAAGTGCTCTTCAGTTGCTATCAGCATGAAGTCAACTAATAAGACTGCTCATCGGAAACAGTCAACAATACTGGGCTTTTTAGGCACCGAAGAAGCCTACACCACCTGTAAACTCTACATTTAGCAACAGTTGGAATATCCAGTGGAAAAACTGTGACAGTGACAAATAATATACAAACACCTTGCATGCACTTTGAGAGTACATGACTGGCTAAACATTAGCTATTAATGACGCTAAAATTAACATCTGCACTGTAATTTCCCCTATGCACTAATTGAAATGGTAAATTCATTGTTTGTTAAAGGATTTGATATGTATCTGATCAGCTCTAGTCCAAAATCTAAATACTTAATGCTCCTGAACCCTGATGTATCATCTTTGGATGTATATTTAAATCCCAATCCAAAGTAAGGAGAACTGTGTCATCAAATAATACTCCAGGTGAAACAAAAAGAAAAGAGCGAAAAGAAGGAGGCATGCAGACAACTAAAACCAAACATGTTTGTCTTGATGTGTTTCTCACCAGCACTGTATCGTTTAAGGTAAAAGAACCTTTATCTGGTTGCCAGCTGTGCTAAAGAGAACTTTTTCAACCTAAAACACAACAATCACAAGATCTTTAACAGTCTAAAATGGTGCCTTGAAATACTTCTGGCTATTGGCTATGTCCCAGAAAACTTTGACAACTAAGGAGCAGGTGTTGGGAAAACTAAGGAGCAGGTGTTCGGCAAAACAAGAACAAAAATTTATTGAAGTATAAAACCATCTACAGTTCTGTTAGCAGTTTCTATGAATCAAAACTCAGAAATGTGATAAACTCCAGTAATATAAAACATTAGTAAGAGCAGAGTGAGATAGCTTGTTGGTGGTGTTACACCTGTTTGCAAAACTTTCCAAAATCCCTCTTTATGCAGAGAATGAATTATACGTTCATTACTAATACAATTTGTAAACAGCAAGTCATCCAGTTAGTACTAAACATGAAAAGCTAAAAAAATGGTTCAAATTTCTGACAGAATTCAAGTTAGTTTCAATTACAATTGACTTTTAATTGAGTTTAGTTACCAAACCCTTATAAACTCCAGATTTTTTGATTCTCCACCAAATGCATCTCCGAAGGTAGTGGATGTAAAGTGGCATTTCATCCACTGTGAAGCTGTAATACGGTGTTTTTCTCCATCCTGCAGCTACTAGCTGTCTAGCAGCAAACACAGTGATTTACCTTTTATCTAGTCTGTATGGAGCCTTCAAGAGGGTCTAGTTTATCTGTTTATCTTGTTACCAGTCTGTCAGATTTCTTAATCTACCAGCACTGTAGGTAAGGGTCTGCAGATGCTCAACCGAAATTACAAAATAATAAGACAAAGATTTGAAGCAGTATTTTGTGAAAAGCATCAATATAGCAGACCTGCAAACTTCCACAAAAAGAGGCTTAAGCATTTTCAGTGAACTTCAAATGCCATGCAGGAAAGCTAATTAAAACAGGTTACAGTAATGTCTCCACTTGTAAAAACACAACCGTCTCGATGCTGGATGCATTGTGTGTTCATGCTGCAGACGGTATTTTGTCCCTGAAGTCATTTATTAAATGATAAAATAAGTTAACTGGTAATTGTTACTTGTAAAAAACCAAAACAAAACAAAACAAAACAAAAAAAACAATAGAAATGACCCTAATCCTGGGTCTACGATAAATATTGCAAAAAGAAACTAGGCAGTTAAATATTTGTTAATTAATGTACAGTAATTGTTGATCTCCTTGTAAGTATTTACAATGAGGAAAACTTTTAATTAATATCACTGTATTACAATTGTATTTTAAAATTTGGAAAATGTAAATATTATTATTATTATATTTGTTCACACATATAATCTCACTAAAACATGTCATAAAGCGTGTCATTCTCAAGACAATGGTTACAGTTCAAAACAGATATATAAAATACAGAGGGTGTTCTATGTTTTAGTAATCGAGTCAATATGTAACTAAGTGAAATGATGAAATATGACTACTAAAAGCAATGATGCTGACCAGGCAAGTATGGTTCAACATGTACTGCTGTTGGCTCCTCTTTTGGAACAACAACTCCAGCATGTGATCAAACCTTTATGCATAACAGTGATGATGTTGAAAATTATGTTGCATCTCCACAAAATATGATACATGATACAAAATGTCAATATCATTATGTCCAGAAAATGTACTTGCTTCTTATTGCTATATGCAACAACATCAACGTGGATACAATTTATACAAATCTGTCAGAATTAAGATGTGACCCAAATGTATGACACAGTGGAAGAAAAAGATGACAAAAAGATAAAATAAGTGACGTTTATGTTCTGAAATTGTATTTGTTTTGCTGCAAACCTTCCCAAATAGGTAAATGGGAAACTTAGTCACAGACATTTTAAGAGAATCGCATAAGAGAGACAAGAACTGCAAAGTATTTGTAATCCCGGCTTCTCTCTGGCACCACAAATGCAAGGTATAAACCAAAAAAAAATGCTCCTGAAACAGAAAGAAACACCAACAAAGGTGAGAATAATGGCGACATATTGAAGGGAATACTTCACAAAGCCTATTGTGCGAGTATCCTTTTCAGGCAGCAAACCCGCTGTAATTTGGTCTGCATCATCTGCCTCTAGTCACAATGCAGCACTACAGCTTTGAAATGGATGGCAAATGAAGGCCATTTGTACATAATCACAGCAGATAGAAGAATTCAGGAGCCCTACAATGTAGTGTTGAGGTGGAAAGAAAGACCTTGGTCTATCTGTGGCAGCCAGCATGGCTAAGGTTTGGCGGGGGTATCGAGGGGTCTTTTTTCCCCCAAGAAACAAGCAAATCAATTCAAATCTAATCAGATGGCTAGCCGTGACATTTAAGCAGTTCAATTTACATCCCTATGTTAAGAGGAGAGCCGCTCTCTAAGATCCTATTCATTCACAAAGAAATTAGACGGCTATATTTCAGCCGCTTAATGGAGCAAACATGCTGTAGCTGTACTGAGGAAGAAACCGTGTCTTCTCAGACTGTACAAAGGGCCAGGCATTGTGTGTCATTATGAGTGGAGCACAAAAACACAGACCAACATAATGCACATAAAATAGATGCAGGCAGAACACAGCACAATGCATGATGTGCATGCAGTACAGCATCCTTGCACAGATGAGTGTGTAGTGAGACACATGCACGCATGCAAACATAAAGTCATTGCTGCATAGTGTATATACTGAGGGCTGCTGCCCTGCTGTGAAGGCTGGCGGGCACTTTTGTCATAGAGGTCCTTTTGTTTCACATCAAACAAAACGCCACAGCTTTGCATACGGCTCCACTAATTTCTGCTAGTGTGACCCAGCCATTTATCATAGTCTCTCACCTTCTCTCCTCCTTTGCTCCTCCTAATGCAGCTCTGATAGCTGCTCTCCACCAAGCAGTTCTGCTTAGGACGATAGAGGCATCTTCAGGCCAGGGTTGACACAATGTGCAAGTTTGTATTATCCGTGCGTGCACACAAACGCACATAATTAAGCAAATACAGATCCATTCAATATGTGTGCACCCACTTGCGAACATAAACACCTAAATAAGTCCAAAGACGGATACACACAGGAAAATGCACTGCCCGCAGCTATGGAGAACCTTGAGATAAAAACAAACCAGAAGGAAGCACTTAAGAGTTTTCAAGGCGGGCGACACAAGCATACAGCATTAAATGAAGAGCTTTTCAGAGCATTCATATGCAACAAACATAAGTGATTTTCTACTTGCAGTGTGATGACCTCAGGTGAAGGTTGCACTACTCCTTACAAAGTATTTTGAATAATCATGAATGTGGAGTAGTTTAACACAAGGTAATGGGATATACCTGCAGATTAGCAATATGAACTTGTTTGCTAATTGATTTTGATATCAATCTTGTAAAGATATTGTTTTATTTGTTTTTACTGCTAACCAGTATGTAGGAACAGAACCTTGGAGAGCGTACGTGGCGACATGTCACAAAACAGATGATGAACACTAACTGCATTTTTAGAATAAACCACCCTAAACGTCATATTTTCAGTCAAAGCCGAGGAATCAGAGAGTTGACGAATTCAAACACATTTAAAAACCAATTAAGACTAAGAAATGAGAGCCAAGATATATAGAATAGAATGCTGTTTTTCTTGCTTGGTATACAAATGTATACACAATTGGTACATCACTATAATAGGTTGCATTTATTAAATCAAACAGAAAAAAACATGTTTGCTGGAGAGATAAGTCATGTTTCCAGGAGAGAACAGCTACAGTAAAGACCATGGAATTCAAAATAGGTAAATGTAATAAAATAAAGTGTGTTTAATTTTACAATTACCATTTGTAAAATTACAGCCAAGCTAATGTTTTCCAAAAAGCCTGGTTCTTTAAAGTCCTTTGAGAATACTGAACTTGCTAAAACGAAATCATGAGGAAGATTCTTAAATACTAAAAGGCTTCCTCTGTGTCAGATATGAATCTCTGGCGTAAGTTATTTGAGTCTTGTTTTTGTCAGAACAAGGATGGAGCATTGGGTAAACATGTCAAGGCTTTGTCAGCAATATTGAGAGCGCTACTATGCTCATCCATGGTAAAGAAGAAGCTGAGCAGAATTATAAAGCTCTTAATTTACTTGTCCAGCAACATTCTAGCCCTCATCCATGGTTATAAAATATGGATAATGATAAAAAGAACAAGTTCCCAGATACAAGCAGTGAAAATAAGCTTCTACAGGGTGTTTGGGACCTGCTTAGAGAAATGTTGAGCAGAACCAGCAGCTGGGGAGAGCTCAAAGTAGATCTGCTGCTTTTCAACATGAGAAGGAGTCAGTTTAAGGGAGTTTGGGCAGTTCAGATTAGAGACAAGAAACACCTGGAGGGACGATATATCTTTTTTTGGCCAATGAACTCCTTGGGATACTACCTGAAACAGGACACTTTCACTGCAAAGAGCGATGTCTGGGTATACATCCTGTACTCATCACCTGCATGATCCAGTCTCAGATAAGTAAAAAGAATGAATGAATGAATGAATGAATGAATGGGTGGAACATGACAATATGAGGGATTTGACTTCTATAAAGTTTTCACATAATTTAAATTAAATTTAAACGATACTTGTAGATTTAAAATAATAATTTAAAACAGTGGTAACTGACTTTTAGAGCTCAAGGTATGTAAAGCATTTTAAGAAGGGTTGTTCTAAAATTGTGACAAATGGAAAGAAGAATTGTTGAAAGTTGGTACAGGGTCCTGAGTAGAGAGCATAGATTGCAACAATCGACCCTGAGGCTAATCGCAAATAGTTGCAGTAGAGATTGGATGAGAAAAAAATAAGTAGAAGGAAAAATGAGAGAATAAAACTGAGTTTAAATACATGTGGACCAAAGATATAAAATAAAAGTGGTATAGCTAACGAATAAATTTGTAGACAAAGTTAAAACTGAACTGCTGGCTTTATGTAGAGAATGACTATGGCCTTGTTTGGAAAACACAAACTGGAATTTAAGTGAGGAAAAATTACTAAAACTACCAAATACAACTTGTAAATATGATAATTATGCAAAACTGAATTGAAAATAACCTAAAGAAAAAAAAAATCACTACTTGTCTCACCTGAGGAATCTCTTCCTACATCTGACACCTGCCACAGCACACATTATACCTACACAAGCAAAGCCAAGGATGCCGAACAAAGACTATACATCAACTGAGCAAAGACTAAATTGAAACAGATGGCATGACAGAGAAACTGTGCAGACAGCTTTCCGGCAAGCAGTACAGTTTATTTACACCGTGTTCACACAGGATACACAAAAACCTGCAACAATGTTTCTGAGGAGATGTTGTGGTGGCTGGCTTGTTGGCATCCATACTTTGCTTTACTGGGAGACAGATGCATTCTTACATAAGACATTATATAATACTGCCCTGTCCTATCCAATAAGTTCCTTCCATCAGTTTCTAAGCCGGACAGCTAGAGATGGTTAGACAACAGATTTTCAGCATAACTACCACCATTTTATACATGGGTCTAAAGATCTATCTTAGTAAATTAGAAAGTAAATTTAAAAGTTAATTTATTTCAGTATTTTAATTTAAGAATTGAAAATAATACAGGATATTATATAGATACATTATATGTGAAGTATTATTTTTAGAGAAAAAAAAATTTGTTAATTTAGCTGATTATGGCTAACAGCTAATGACAAGGTAAAAATCTGTTTCTCAGAAAACTAGATTAGTATATAAAATCTATGAAAAAAAGCCTCGTTAAAGCAGAAATGTTGACCTGTTCAAAGGTATGTCCATGTACAGTATGGTGTATTCTATACTTGTTTAAGTCTCTATTTACATGAATGACTACATTTGTTCTGTGGGCCATGGATCAGCCTGTGGCTCTGGTGAGGTGTTAAGCAAGCCCAGGTTGCTTAAATACAGGCCTTTAGCTTGTCTGCATTATTGACTTTGGGGTCTTTCATCTTCTTCTTGACAATACTTCATGGATTTGGTAAGTGGTTTAGGTCAGGTAAGTTTGGTCGCTAATCAAGCACAGTGATACCACGGTTATTAAACCAGGTATTAGTACTGTTGGTAGTGTGTACCTGCTGGAAAACAAAATCAACATCTCCATAAAGCCTGTGAGCAGAGAGAAGCATGAAGTGATACAGTATTTCCTGGTAGATGTCTTGGACTTGATAAAACACAGTGGACCAACACCAGCAGATGAAATAGCTCCCAGAATCATTGCAGATTGTTTACACTGGATGTCCGGCAACTTGGATTCTGTGCCTATCCACTATTCTTTCAGGCTCTGGGACTTTCCAAAATTTGGTTTCATCTGAAAAGAGGACTAATGACTACTAAGCAACAGTTCAGTCCTTTTTCTCTTAAGCCGAGGTAAGAGGAACCTAAGAAAAGGGATGCACTTATCCCTTTTGCTTGTGCACATTTTATGACCAAACTTTATCCTTCCACCCAACCTTCCTTTAATATGCTTGGACACACTCTGGGAGTCACTCTTCCAGGCAGCTTCTTTCACAATGACTTTCACAATGACTTATGGGTCTCAATGAATGCTGGCCAACTGACAAGTAAGCAGTATGATTGTGTATGACTGTGTTATTGCTATAACATGGCAGTAACATAATGTTTATGTTGAATATTTTTTCATTGGCCTAATGTAACCAAGATGGCGCCGACGATGGCAGCCTCGGAGCTTCGCTCTCTCCTTGTTTTTGTATTTTGTGTGTTTATATGTTTTTCGAGCCACAGTACTGTAGTCTCGGGCCACAATTCGGTGGTCTCATTCAGTAGAGAGGAACTTCTCAACATCAGAGAGTCCTCTCTTGGGATTTTTTCACCATCTTTCATCCATCTGAGGTTCACTGAGCTTCTGGCAAGCGGAGCAGCAGCACTCTACGGGATACTGCGCCGGAGGCATCAGAGGGGAAAGCGAGCTGGCGCCCTGGTAAAGCTCCGCAAAAGAGGACTTCGCACACCACTGCCTTCAATACATCTGACAAATGTCCGCTCTCTAAACAACAAGATGGACGAGCTACTTCTCACCGGTAAAAACTCGGACCTCCGCAGATCAGCGGTTCTCTGCTTCACCGAGACATGGCTGAGTGACAACATCCCGGACCGCGCACTGCTGTTGCCGGACTTCCAGCTGTTCAGAGCGGATCGCAGCGCGGAGCTATCGGGGAAGAAGCGAGGAGGCGGAATCTGCTTTTATATAAACGAAGCTTGGTGCAGAGACATAAAAGTGCTGAGGAAAACATGTAGTCCGGATCTGGAGTCATTTTCCATAATCTGCAAACCGTTTTACTCACCGAGAGAGTTTTCCTCGTTCATAATAATCGGCTCATATTTTCCACCGCATGGCTGCACTTCTGCCGCGGAAAAACATCTTGCTGAGCTGATTACAGACGTGGAGAGAAAAACACCCTGACTCTTTCATCATAATACTGGGAGATTTTAACAGCGCAGATCTCTCTAATGAGCTCCCAAAATACAGACAGCATATTAAGTGTCCCACCAGAGACAAAAACACACTGGACCACTGTTACACAGCTTTTAAGGACTCATACCATGCTGTTACCAGGGCTGCTCTGGGACTTTCGGATCATTGCCTTATCCACCTCATGCCAACTTACAGACAGAAACTAAGAGCTTCCAAACCCACGGTTCACACTGTTAAAAAGTGGACTGAGGAATCGAAGCAGATGCTACAGGCCTGCTTTGAATGCACAGACTGGACTGTTTTTGAAACCTCAGCCACTGATTTAAACGAACTAACTGATGTGGTGACATCATACATCAATTTCTGCGAGAACATGTGTGTGCAGACCAAGACCTTCTGCACCTTTGGGAACAACAAGCCATGGTTTACTCCACACCTCAGGAATCTGCGCAGGGACAAGGAAGAAGCCCACAGCAGTGGAGATTGGGAGCGGTTCAGGCAGGCCAGGAACAGACTTACAAAGGAGATCAAAGCAGCCAAGAGAAGCTATAGTGAGAAGCTGAAAAACAGCCTTTCTACTGGTGACACTTTGGCTGTATGGATTGGTCTGAGAAACCTGACTGCCTACAGAAGCCCCACCACCCTTCCTGAACAAAGTCCTCGCCTGGCTAACCGTCTGAATGGCTTCTACTGCAGACATGACAAGAAGCCATTCACACCTCAAACCAACTCCTCCACATCCCATTCAGGAACAAATTTGACCAGTAGAGCAACCAACCCCCTACCTTCAGATCCTCTGCCTGCACTAAAGATCTCTGAGGATGATGTAAATAGGCTCTTTCAGCGCATGAAAACAAAGAAAGCTGGAGGACCTGATAACGTCTCCCCATCATGCCTGAAAACCTGTGCAAATCAACTCGCTCCAATCTTCACCCGGATCTTCAACAAGTCACTGGAGAAGTGTGAGGTCCCCTCCTGCTTCAAACGATCCACCATCATCCCAGTGCCCAAGAAACCCACCATCCTAGGATTAAATGACTACAGGCCTGTAGCCCTGACGTCTGTGGTCATGAACTCCTTTGAGCGGCTGGTGTTGAAAC
Organism: Crenichthys baileyi; assembly: GCA_036173005.1. NCBI lineage: Eukaryota > Metazoa > Chordata > Actinopteri > Cyprinodontiformes > Goodeidae > Crenichthys > Crenichthys baileyi. The sequence continues at coordinate 53,406 of JAHHUM010002991.1, read as the reverse complement.
ACCTGAAAGACGTCACAGGCCCTCTACTGGACGCCCTGCAGTTTGCTTACCGAGCAAACAGGTCGGCAGATGATGCTGTTAACTTAGGTCTACACTTCATCCTGCAACACCTCAACCGCCCAGGGACCTACGCCAAGATCCTGTTTGTAGACTTCAGCTCGGCCTTCAACACCTTCATACCAGACATCCTCCACCAGAAGCTCACTCAGCTCAACGTCCCAGCCTCCACCTGTCAGTGGATCAACAGCTTCCTGACGGACCGACAGCAGCAGGTGAGACTGGGAGCATCTTCTCCCGAACCAGATCAATAAGTAGTGGTGCCCCCAGGGGTGTGTTCTATCCCTTTCCTCTTCTCCCTGTACACAAATGACTGCACCTCAGGGGACTCGTCCGTGAAACTCCTTTAAGTTTGCAGATGAACCCCACTGTCATTGGACTGATCCAAAACGGTGATGAGTCTGCATACAGACAGGAGGTGGATCGCCTGATACCCGGGTGTAGTCAGAACTGCCTGGAACAAAACCCACTCAAGACTGTGGAGATGGTAGTGGACTTTCAGAAAACACCACCTCCATACACCCCCCTCACCATCCTCAACAACACCGTGTCGGCTGTGGATCACTTCAGGTTCTTAGAAACCACCATCTCTGAGGACCTGAGATGGTCTTCACACATAGACACTGTTCGAAAGAAGGCCCAGCAGAGACTGTACTTCCTGAGGCAACGCAAGAAGTTCAACCTTCCACAGGAGCTGCTGGTCATCTTCTACACTGCCATCATTCAGTCTGTCCTGTCTTCATCCATCTCAGTGTGGTTTGGTTCATCCACAAAACAGGACAGGTCCAGACTGCAACGAATAATCAGGACTGCAGAGAGAATCATCAGGGCTGACCGTCCCTCCATTCAGGACTTATACAGGTCAAGGGTCTGGAAAAGAGCTGCTAAAAGCTCTGCAGATTCCACACACCCTGCACATAAACTGTTTAGAGTTCTGCCTTCAGGCCGACTCTACAGAGTGCTGTTCACTTAAACCAGCCGCCACAGAGACAGTTTCTTCCCCCAGGCTGTTTCTCTGTTGAACATTCAATAGAGTACAAAACAACAGCAGACAGATGTTGCAAATGCACCTTTTTATTTATATATGTGTATATTTGTACATTGTAAATATGTACATTCTGTAGTGCAAAAACAAAAACCAAAGAGCAAAGTGTACCGGAGTCAAATTCCTTGTTTGTATGTACAAACTTGGCAATAAAGCTGATTCTGATTCTGATGTAATGTTCTAAGTTACTGAAAACTAAATTTTGGGTTTTCATTAGCTGTAACTCGTACTGTTAAAATGCAATATATATCACTTCACGTGAAATCTACGATGGCCAATAGGTGTCAGGTCAAATACAAAAGCCACAACACAAATATAAAAGCCACAACACAAATACAAAAGCCGCAACACAAATACAAAAGCCGCAACGGAAGTCCCGCAACCTCCATCAGAAGTAACAGTGCCTGTTGAATGAAACAACGGAAAGAGAAGCTTTGCTTGCTAACAGCAGACAAATCTTACCCGTTTGATAAGTGAAACGCTTTTTTGGCGATAATCAGTCACACTGATTGGAACTATGAGTCTACAATGAGCTTTGACGACTTTGTTGCGTAAGTTAACTTACGCAGTTACAACTGCGGTCAAGTGAGCCAACAGTCAGAAATACGCGGTCCCGCCAGACTACACTAGCTCTCTCTTAAAGATTAGCTTCGCATTACGGTAATGGAGCAGAAAGGACCCGATCCTGGCGACGGATGAGAATATAAGAGGAAAACACATCCGTCGCCAGGATCTGGTCCTTTCTGCTCCATTACCGTAATGCGAAGTTAATCTTTAAGAGAGAGCTAGTGTCGGCTGGCGGGACCGTGTATTTCTGACTGTCGGCTCACTTGACCGCATTGCAGTAACATATCTATAGGTTAACGCCACCTGTTTTCGGTTTTTGAAACAGAAAATCCACAATTTCCCTAATCTTATGCTTAAGATTTACAAAGTTTCCCTCATCCCACTTTCTGCTTACGCCTACTCATTGTTGGTAAAATGGCAGAATACACAGTGTATAACAAGAAAATAAGGACACTAAATAATACTGCTGTTGAATGACTTCCGTTGTGGCTTTTGTATTTGTGTTGTGGCTTTTATATTTGTGTTGTGGCTTTTATATTTGTGTTGTGGCTCTTGTATTTGACCTGATACCTCTGGGCCACCGCAGAAATCTTTATTTAATGAAATTATTGAATAAAAAAAATAGAATATCATTAAAAGTATTATATATTATAATTGAGATGCAAATGTACTGTGATTTTGAGTAATGAAGACAGATGAAAAGAAATAAAATGGAAAGCACCTTCAGTCTAACCAGTTTCTTCTCAGTTTTAAATTTACTGGGATATGTTTATTTTGTGACTCAAGCGGTTAAAGTAAATCTGCAAAATATAAAGGTGAGATCATTAAATGTGTGCTATGTGTATGAGCTCAATATACATTTAGACATATAGGCAACAATTGGTCCAAAAACTGTTATACTTGGTGATGACTAGAGTACTACAGGTTGAAAAACTGCTTTTGAAAAATGAGGGAACGCAATCCGTGTTCCTTTCAAACGTTGCAGCTTAGAGAGCTAAATCAGGAAGAAAGAACATTCTGGCTTAAGGTCTAAGGTAGGTAAAGAGAAGACCAGAGATGGATGGATGGATTTATATCAAGTGACAAATGTACTAAAGCTGGAGAAGAAGCCAGCAGTCATTCCCTGCAGTACTACTCTCCATGTACCTGCCTTTGCTCCAATTCAAAGGCAGTTTGTTGCCCTTTGATGTGTCTCTAATTAGTCAGTACACACTATGAAGTGTTTAAAAAGAATCAAATTGCATTGAAACACTTGAGTGCACTAAATACTAGCTAACATGCTCTGCAGCAAGGGGAGCAAGCGGGAGAAATTAATGTTGGGCCTTTTGATGTGCTTGATCAGAAACGTATTTATTAACTGCAAAGGGGAGCGGTAATTAACCCACACATAGCTTGTTTTCTCTGGGTCTTCTCGTGTGTCAAATGGTTCATCCCGAAAGGCTCTGCTTGCCACTTCCCAGCTCGTGCACACACATTCCATCCCATCTCACTGGACCACTTTCTCCACAATTAAGTAGACTGTGTGCATGTGTGTATTTGTACTGAGATGAGTGGATAAGAGAATGCATAACAACAGGGACAAAGAAGTGCATACTGACAGCTTTAAAACCTGAGATTTATCCTGCTAATCTTGCATGTGTGTAAGTATGAAGATTTGTTTTTTTTATTTACTACCAAACAAACACATTTCGTGCAGTGCTTAAAGTTAAAATAGATTACAGAGCTTGTAATGGAGAATTTAAAAAAAACTGTTTACAGTCGTTTTAAAGGACTGAGAGCAATACTTAAAACTCCCTTAATGTATGAATGAAAAAGGAAGAAAATCGATAAACGGTTTTATGATGGACTTTCTAAACAGTGTAGGAAGCCTGATAAATTGGTTTTATCTTCTTTTACATGGAAGAGTTCTTATAGTTTTGACACAGATAGCACAACAGAAATTGATTAAACCTCCTACAAACACCTGAAACTGCATACTTAAACAATCTTGTCTTTAGCAGTAACAATATCTTTTTTGATGTGATTTTTCTCCATATTACATCTGATATGCTATACATTTGCATGCACATAATGTACATGCATATTTGTAGTTACGATTTCATATGACAAGGACATTGCATAAAACTAGTAAATACAGAGATCACTAAGGCCCTTTCTTGCACACTCACACAAAGACCGAAAGATTCAAATAGAGAGAATAGATGGTTTTCGTCACAGTGAGAAAACCCAGGAGAACGCGAGTCTGTCACAGACAAAACACCACATGAATATTTAGCTGTTAAATTAAAATTACAAAATAGCAAAACAAAAAAAAAAAAGTAGGTGAAAGAAATGGACAGAAAATACCTCTGTGAACACCAGTGGGACAAGTCCAAATCTTTAATTCCCCACTTCCCATGTTAACATTGTGCTGCCTACCTCCTCCTCTTCCTCTCATTTTAAAGAAAAGAAGAAAGCTATCTCCCAAATAATACACGAAGTAGTCAGCATAGCATTGTATCCCCTATATCAAACAAACCAGAGAAATAGGCTGTGCCCATCTCAGAGCTCATGAGAGGGCTTTTAAATACAACAGTGCGGCGTATTAGCAGATGTAATACTGGGCAGCGTTTTTAAGTACGATTACAAATCTTTATAAAAAAAGCAGAAGTTAACAAGAAATCTACCATGATTCCACATCAACATTTTAGATATTTTTCATGTATTTATAAACCCTGTCAATTTATGATGTGTATTGTTTGTTTAGAGAACACGGAGAACGGTGGAAGGCAGGAACATTTGTGTAAGCACATATTACTTCAACAATCCTTTAAGATTATGTTTGTTGCATACCTTGTACACTTGCATATGGCAACAGTACATAGTTGGAAATGACCTTTTCCGTCACAACATGAAAGAAAACCGTTTTGTATTGATTTGACCCCTATGGTTTCTATATCTATACCCCACAGAGCATCTGTTAGAAAGGCTAAACTGACACGTTTCAAAATGTAGGACTTAAAAGGGCCTGCTGCTGATAACTTGGTGCCTGGTGAAACAGGATACTGTTAGACAACTGCATGCATAGACCATACAATGTATTACCGCAGCAGCACAATGCTACAGAGCCTTTTTCACTATTAGCCAAATTACAACATAAAATTTGTGGAGGGGATAAATGTGTTACCAGGTTGCCTTTAAGCGCAATCAGGTCCATGTGTAGTAACAGAAAGAGCTGTACCTGCATTCTTCAAAGCAAAGCTCTTCATTTACCAACTTATTAAAGTTCTGAATGTAACTTATAGTCATGACATATGAATTATGACTGAAAGAATGTGATCCTGGATAGAGAAGGGTAAAATGAGCAAGCTCCATATAAGACTGGACTCGTTTGGGCTCAGGTTCTCAGTTGTGGATCTCAGTTTGCAGTTGTGCTCTATTCTTTCCATTTTCCACTATTCTTTCTATTCTATCCATTTTTGGGTAAAGTATTACAATGTGTTGTTGTCTGCTGTGTTTGGTGCTCCTAATGATACCTGGAGTGGTCTCTATTTTCCAAAAGGAATTGTTTACAATGCATTTTAATCAGTGGCATCAGAGGAAACATGGCTGAATATAAATGCACACCACCCATATCAAATGTTTATTTGAGATGAGCAGTGTGCAAAAACCTAAAACAAAAACATAAAAACAGGAATGCAAGGCATCATTTTCTTCAACTTTTCAGTTATGAGCTACTCTGTGTCGGTCTATCGCATAATATCCCAATAAATACATAGAGGTTTGTTATTGTAAGGTGACAAAATGTGAACACCTGCCTGGGGTGTGAGTAGTTTTAAAGGCACTGCACATAACACACTTCATAACCACATTATGATTATTAATGGTGGACTAACATTAAAGCTAATGAAAAATGAGTAAGTTAGCATATCATTAGGCTTCAGAACAGAGCAAAATATGATGAACGGAAATGAAGCCTAACTCACTAAACACAAATATGACAAATCCTTTTTTTTTCTGTTACAGAGTCCCCAGTGCACCATTAAATCTATCAAATCCGCCTCCCTCCCACCAGCTTCCAACCTATCCACTGTTCATGTTAAGGCAAAGAGATCTACAGGCTCTGTAAAACATCAAGTTTAATCTCATCCCAATATATTCAAAACCTCCATCTTCCTAGTCTTTCATCCTGTTCTTGATGTGCATGGAGGCGGACAGAGCCCAAGAACAATGAGGAATAAGGCTGTTTACAGAGGCTGAACTTCCACAAGGTATCTAAACTCACCATATTTTTTGATGAGAATCTATAAGGAGGAAAAATGTAAAAGCATAAAACAGGTGCGAGAACCTGGTTGGATATATCTACACACCATTTAACTCATACTTTGCTGAGGCACCTTTTGATATAATTTTAGTCTTTAGTTTTTTGGTGTACAAAGAAAAAATAATTAAAAAGGTCTAGAAAAACCTGAAAAAAGTTCAGCTGTCTTCATGGTGCATTCCTAACAATGTACACATCTACATCCTTCAGCAAAAAACATTGTTTCTACAGAGGTTAGATGATTAAAATGATCTCGACTATGAAGATATTAGTCAGGAGAAGAATACAACAAAATTATGAAATATTTTACATGTAGTAAAAACAGTCATAAACAAAGCAAAAATACAGACAAAAGTTTAAGGCTGTGTAAAATGATGCACCTTTTATATATGTATTTATAGGTTTAACATTTTTCCTTCACAAAGACTTGGTTTTCAACGAAACTGTACAGGATACATATCACTTTAAAGGTTCTAAAGTTTTCAAATCATTCACCGAGGGCTAATTTGACACAGGGCAGTTTATACTTTTGAGATTTACTGTACATGTGTGTTTATTTATACTATCAGCATGTCATCTAAACGTGCAAGCCTGACGTTTTGCAGATAAATCAGAGGAAACAATGTGTTTTTAATTTATGGGACATAAGAAGAGCAGGTGACAAACTAACACACTTACCAACTCAACAAAAGACAGGCCTCCGTAGCTGTGGGCGATAATGAAGATGTTCTTGGCAGCGGCTTTGAACACAAACTGGTCCCACACGTAGAGCACATGTTCTTCAGAGGAGGAGTTTTCCTTTATCAGAGAAAAACAAACTCAAATGTCAGATTAGCATCAAAGAGAAAAATTTATTTATTTGAACTGACTTTGCCTAACTAGTAAAATAATCAACAACTTTACTGACATTTCCATGCTAAAATATTAAGACCTCAACCCCAAGCCCAGCCAAAACGGAAAGAAAAATATCAAAAGTGGTGTGTTAGCCTAAGGTAACTTTAACAAAAAGCCGCACTTTAGCAGATCAATAAGTCTTGCAATTTGCAAATGCCCTAGATGTAAAACTCAATAGTGAGGATGACATAACATTTAAATCTTAATTTGTAGCCCACTGCTGAATCGATGGTCCATCCAAACATCAGTGAGGGCATAATAGGAAGACGCTAAAAGAAGGTCAAAGGGAAAAAGCAACAACAGACAGGAGATAAAACATGCACGCATTTGCCAGTGTCCTCACATCAATCTCATCTGTATGTATACAGTCACACAGACATCCAGGTTCATGTAACTGGAAGACATGTTTAATTAACCTGAGATGTAAGTGCTTATCCAAGGCTGCGGTGAACAATAGTAAAAGTACAGGCCAGAAAAGGGCAACCGTTAATGAACTTGGGACATTGATTCTGGGCTTTGATTTCCTATCAAACTGTCTGGTTCACAATAGAAATCAACAACACATACCCACAAGAGGCTGCTGCCTCGCTGACTTGAAACACCTGTATCTTCCCACAGCAACTCCGCACTATGCCAGAGAAATGTTACCCCCCGAGCACACACACACGCGCAGAACCACACTGACAAGCACCCACATTTCTACTAATTAGCATACATATGCATGTAAAAAAATAATATCTGAAAATAAACAAACATGGAGCCTATGGAGAACTAAGCCCCATCTGTTAATTGAGTGTCAAACTGTTCAATGTGACTCAAAACAAATAATTAGCAATATAAGGTAAAGGACAAAGGATGTCTCTTCGGAGACTATCCTGTTAGTTTCCATAAATGTGATTGCATTTTAATAAGATAGTGAATTACAACAGAAAGATAATTACTTTAACGTTCATCTTCCAAAAGGTGGTAATTGAGGAGAAAGCGTAGAACACACGCATGCACACACACAAACATATAACAATGTGGTTTAAACAGAACTTTTAAGGGAAAGTAAGCCATCCTTTGAAATGATGAACTGTTTTGCTCGCCTGCATCTGTGCATACAAGTCTATGTAAGCTTGTAGCATTTGATGATGTGCTGATGTGTATTTTTTCGTTGTGGTGTTTGTCTAGAAGTAAATTAACCTGTCAGACTGTTTGTGTTTGCGCCATATTAGCATGTGGGGGTTGTAGTGTCAGTGTTAACCTCAGTTCACAGAGTGTGATGTAAGAGCGGGCAACTCATGATGCCCTGCCCTTCTGCAGTCGGCGCATGTGCGTGCATGTGTGGGTTTTAGGCATGTGCACAGTGGCTGGCTGAAGCAAAGTTGTCTGTCTGAAAGGCTGTGACATCAAAGTGCTTTGAAGTCTCCCTCCTCTCTCTTCCACCACGTCACCCTTCATCTATGAGGCTCATTTCATTAGTCTGCCTTCCCATCCTCACTTTCTCCCTCTTGTCTATATTCTTCGCTCCTCCACAGATGCAACCTGTTTTTTCACAAGCCTCTTTCTCTCCCTTTATCCTCCTCTCTAGTCAACCTTTACAGATGAGGCCTGACATGGGTTTGTGACTGTATGTGTGACTGTATGTGTGTGCATTTCACCTCAGTTTCACAAATGCAATCAAACCAGCTGCTATCAACAAAACACAGTCTAATCAGATTTATCTTGTTAAAGACTTTATACTACTTTAACCTTTTCACATATTGCCTTGCATCAACAACACACTTCAATTGATTTTATTGAGATTATACATGACAAACTAACACAAAGTAGTGAATAATTATAAACTGGGACAAAAATATCTGGCTTTCAAAGTCACTTATCACTGAGCCCCCCTTTCCTTTAATGCACCCAGTGCCACCACATGCAAACAGAAGTCACCAGTTTAGTCATCTAACCTCAGTATAAATGCAGCTGTTCTGAGAAGTCCTCAAAAGTTTGATAGGGAACATTAGTGAACAAACAACAACGTGAAGACCAAGGAACACAGCAGATGGATAGGAATAAAGTTGTGAAAAAGTTTAAAGTAGGGCCAGGTTATAAAAAAATTCTTTGAACTTCTCATTGAATGCTTCTACCTTCTGAAAATGGAAAGAGAATGGCACAACTGCAGACCCAGATATGGCTGTCCTAAGCTGAGAGGCTGGGCAAGGAGAGCAATAAACAGAGAAGCACCTTTCCTATTTCAAGGCAACTACTCTTCCCACTAAGCCACAGTGGACACTTCCTATGCATTTTGGAGTATTCAGAGTTTCACTACTTTGTGTTCCCAAATCCTGATAAAATACATTGTTTGTGACTGTAGCACAACAACAATGAAGTTCAAGGGTGAGAGTGCCTTTGCAGGGCACTATAGGCAATGAGTGATTAAATCAACAAAATTAAAACAAATGTAAAAACAACTGCAGATTGATGTCTACAGTTTGACAAAGAGAGCCCTTGAAGCCCCCAACCCATTTGCCGATGCACTCAGCAGCAAAACCAATGTGACTGACTACCTGGCATAGAGATATACCGAATAATCTAAACAACATTAGCATACTGCTGCAATTATTTCCTGAGGTTAATTCGCTGAAGTGGAGCACGCCGTCCTGCGAGACCGACTTCCTGTCACCAGCTCTCACACGAGGTATCTTAGTTTTTCATGCTTTTTTTTCCCAGAGTTCTTCCACAGCTGTGCTGCTTTTGTGTGTTTGTGTCTGTCTGTGTGTATGTCTGCCAGCCTGTCAGAATAGCATCCAAACAGTGCACCTGTTGCCATCTTTCTTCAACCATGACTGTCAAGGGACATTTGAGGGAGGATGCTGTTTGTGCGTGTGTTGGGTGGATGTAAAGCAATCTATAGTTTCCCCTCAGGGAATACAAAGCAATAAAAAAACAAACTATTATACAACTAAGACAGAGTCAGGTCCAAACTTAAAAAGCTGACAGCTAACTATTATCAATCAATCAAATGATCACAATGAAGTTGTCAAAAACACTTGAATATACAGTTTAAATTAATTATTTAAAAAAAAGTAATTACACAGTATTTTGCTAAAACAAACTGCCCGATAATTTTCTAGTTTCAGGGATGTCTATCCTGTTTATTTTAAATTACTTTAAAAAAAACTTTCACTCTTCTTAAAAAGTCACATTTAACTGCATCCACACACATGACAAGCGCATATACGCAAAGGCAATTTTGCACACAAGCTTTCTCAGATTTAGCCCAGTTTAATACTTGTCTTATCTTATTTACTCTGATGAGAAGCAGGGAGAGAAGAGCAAAAGAGATGGATTGCACAGCAGCCAGAATAACGGGACGTATGCCAGCACAAACCCAATGTCTGACCAACGCAGGAAACAATGAATCCAACAACATCAACACACTCTGACAAACAACCGGTTAAGAGCTCCCTGCTCCCCTTTCTGCTCCTCCTCCTCCACATTCACCTAAACGACAGAAAACCATTGAGAGATTTGAAGTTTCTGGCTGGAAGACAGTCAGCAGCGTGGAACCGGAAAGCATCTCGTGGGTAAGAGCCATTTTACTTTTTTGTACTTCTCTACAAACCTTTTAAGGGGTGCCAAAAGTGTCAGAACAATGTCATGGGATCCCTAAACAACTTTATTGGGTCTGGACTCTTGCTAGCGCAGTGCTGGTTCCAACCTTGGAAAATAATATCACTAAGTATTTCAAGGCGTAGTCTGAGGCAGAGATGAAATTTATCCAAACACACATGACGTGGCAATATTAGCCCAGATTCATTCTTCTTTTATAGAAGGAGGGGAAATAAACTATTTATTTAGATCACAAAGACTCTTCCTTTTTAAAAAAACATATATAGTGACTTGTTAAAGTATTCAAAATCCTTAAGTTTTTTTTTTTTTGCATTTTGTATGGTTAAAACCACAAAATTCAAAGTATTTAATCAGAAATTAATGTCAAGGACGAACAAGAGAGTGAATACTTGTAAAAAAAAAAACATACATGGGTTTCCCTGACTTAATACTTTTTAGAAACTCCTTTTGATATAACTGTCTGCTAAAAGTCCTTTGTGGTATGTAGACCTCACAGCTGGCTCAGGGTTTATATGTTTAGTTGTTTTTCTCTCTTAGATGAAGCCAATAAAAGACCTACGGCTGCCCTTAACCCTTTACTTTTTCTTTAACATAGAAAGTACCCCTGGGCCAGTGCTTCTGTGTTTTATGTGTATGTGTCTGTTTTCTCAAACCCCCTGTGAGTCACACCAGATTACTGCTCACACTGAAAAAGGTTCTGTGCAACCTTCAGGATGAGCAATTGCTCAATGCAATCAGCAGTTTTCTTTGATAGAAAACTTTACACATTTGAATACTAAACAGAACTTAATAGTACTGCTTTAAAAGTATGATCTATGATTGGACTGGATTGACAATATATTTGTAATATATAATATGTAATATATAATATGTAGTGTTGTTTATTTGTAAAGCGCCTTGAGAAGACATTTATTTTAAATCAATGGTATATAGATAAACTAACTATTGAATTGGACCTTAATCAGACTGGATGGAGACCATCTGAACAGCAGTTTTTAAGTACTGCTAACGAGTTTCAATTAGATTTTGGTCTGGGCCATGATTTGGGCATTCTTACACATAAATATGCTCTGACCTACTCTCTGTTACGAGGCCATTGTCCTTCTAACAAGAGAACCACCACCCCAGTTGCAAAAAACTTGGCTTTTGCACATTTTAACAGATTTTCGTCATGTATTTAACCTTACCCATCTTCCTCTAAACACTAACCAGCTTCCCAGTCCCCACTGAAGAGAAGCTTCCTCACAGCATGATGGTGCCACTATGGCATTGACAGTTTAAATGGGACTTTTTATGTCTTCCTTCCTGCCACTCTGAGATATGTTTAGAGTGATGTGCAGTGTTTTATTTTATTTATTTTAATTTTTTTACGGAGTCTTAAATTCATGTGTTTCATGTTTACCATGTCCCCCACAGGGCTAGTTGCAAACTGCAAATGGGACTTCTTATTACTTCTCTCATTGTCTCTCTTTCATGTAAACCAGATTTGTGCAATGCACATCTAATATTGTAATATTCTCCCACCTGAGTGGTGAATTTCTGCAGCTCCTCCAAAATAAACAGGTGCCTCTTGGCTGGTTCTCTAATTAATGCTCTCCTTTCCCAGCCTGTCTGTTTAGGTGGATGAACATTTCTATGTGGGTTTGCAGTTGTGTCTACTCTTTCCCTTTTAAATAGATAATTAAAATGGTTTTGTGGGATGTTAAAATTCAGGAATATGGTTGTTTAACCTAACTCTTCCTTAAACTTCTCCTTAACTTTATCCATGACTTGTCTGGTGTATTCCCTGGTCTTCACGTTTCTGTTTGTTTACTAATGATCTCTAACAAACCTCTGAGGCCTTCAGAGCACAGCTATAAGCACATTTCAGATTTTCGCCTGTAAAATATATGAAAACCATGTATTAATTTCCTTTCCCTTCTTAAATATTTTCCTCTGTGTTTTTCTAATACATGAAATCCCAGCAAAATGCATTTGGGTCTGTGGCTGCACTGTACAAAATGTGGAAAATGTCTATGGGAATGAATAGTTTTGCAACTCACTGAATATCTCAATCTCTCATTCCCGTAATGTGCTCAGGCCACACCCTAAATTGAGCGACTAACAGCCCTAGTCATTACAATCTTTAATATGTCGAACTCAGCATAGAACACGTTTGTTTTCATTTGGCCTAATGATTAGATATTAAATAAACAATGTAGCTAATTACATGTTTGGTATTAGCTAATAGGTTATTAAGACAAGTTAGTTTCTGTTTGTTTGTGCACAATGGCATGCTTGTTTCTTCGTGTACAATTAAATAGTGGTCCTCTAGGACACCTGTTTGCAATTGCATTCTAATCAATGCTTGGGACATGTAGTCTTTAGCCATCCCTTTCGCTCTAATTTTTTCGCTCCTTTTTGTATTTGTTTTCTTTCTTCCACTCTTTAAAAGCAGACGGAGAGCTCAGACGAGCTGGAAGCTGTCTGGGAGCTGATGGGTCTGCTTGAGCAGGGGGAAGGAAGGTATGGAGCAAATTAGTGGCAGAGATGGGAAAATAATGACTGTAGCATTGTGGGTAATTAGCAGGTATAGCACCTATGGAGGATTGGGAATATAATGATGTGAGAAAAAGACAGAGAAAAGGGAGAATGAGGTGAAAAATGTGTGCAAGCCTAACAAGTAGCAGGAAACTAGGTGTGTGTATGTGTGCATACGAGAGAGAGACAGAGAGAGAGAGAGAAAGAGAGAGAGAGGGGAATTGTATGAGAGGGTGTTTTATTTGACTTTGCAATGAAGGAATATACAGTGTGAGGAGGTGTGTAAGTGACAGAGAGGGCTAGATTGAGAAACAGAAGCAAAACTACTGCATGTATGCTATCCCATGTGCAGATAAGTGTGTGCAGACTGTATACAATAAAATAGCATGACCTTGGTAGGGTCACTCTGCTCTGACAATATTTGCCAGGGCATTGTTTCAAATCAATAACTCATTAACAAAGTACAAAGGAAGTTGCTGTGGGTTTGTGAGATTCTTTATTAGAAAAGAGTGTCTGCGGGCCAGCGAGGTCATCAGCGTGACATCTCAGCTAGCCTCTCGCTGCCGCCCCGATTGTCAGGTGAAATTACTGCGAGTCATTAATTGACATAAGGCAAAGGAGAGCGGGCAGGCAGACAAGGCTGTGTTTGTTCCAGGATGACCTCTAGGGCTGTGTGCATATGTGTGTACCTGGGTGTGTGTCTGTATGTCTTCATTTGGACCAGCCTGTATTTACAGCAGGCTTGTGTGCACACAGAGGGAGCAAGAGGAAGGGAGAGAGATGGAGTGGGAGACAGAGAGGGCAGGGAGCTCGGTGGGTGAGGAGGTGCGAGGGAGGGCAGGATGGAAGTGTTTGATGGTTGACCTGACTAGAAGATTGGGAGCAGGGATCTGAGACCGGCAATGCAGGTTCGGCCGTGGTCAAACACAGCTGCACACAAATGCGTGCATGAACAGATGTTCTGTGCTACAGAAGATGCATGCGCAGAAATGCTCTCACAGATGAACAAGCCCCAAATCCAACTAAAACTATTTGTTTTGAAAACTTTTAGAGGGCTTATCTAAATACTTTTAACACATGTGCTTGGATTTTGGTCTTAAACACATGACAATTCCATTCTTTTATGGACGGACGGACAGATCGGAACAACTCCTTTCAAGAAATTCAGATATTCATCATGTTACAAATGAAACATGTCTGTAAAAACTATATTTTTGAATATCTTCTTTAAATAAATCCAGACCTGTAAAACACTTAAATCCTATGTTTGTCCAGGCGTTCAGGACTTTATAGGAGACCTATAATAAGACAACTAAAACACGTACCAACAACAATAAAAAACTAAAATAAAAAATGGCATCCGCCTAATCTGTTCTCTGCAGCAAGCAAGAACTGGTCAATGAACTCTCCCGTGACCCGGTTCAAAGTTTAATCAAGTTCCTACCTGTCCTTAGAAATGCTGAGCCAAACTTCTTGTCATAGCTGTGGGTCAAAGGCCAAATAAACTCTGCCTGTATAGCTGATTGTGGACCACAGGTTGGCACAAATGGGAGAGGGTGAAAAAGAGCAAAGCTCCAGTCACCGACAGAAACAGGGTACTGCTGGATTGTTGAATACAACAATCCGTGTGTATTTGTGACCTGTTTTCTAATATGTAATGTGTTCATGTATAAACATGTATTTTATTGAATCCGCGAGGCGATTTCTATTACGTTGTAAACAACAGGACAGAAACACTATGTGCTAAACACAGACTAGGACAAGGGCCTCAGTGGACAGATACAGCTGGGATTAAAAGGTTTTGCCTGCACTAAATAATGGAAGCAAATACCCTTAGGAAATCTACAAGGTACCATTCAAAAATGACACATGCTGGTAAAGCTAGAGTTGCAAACAAGAAAAAGTAGCCAACAATGATTTTTCCTGTATCAGAAATGATGAAAAAGTTCTAAAAGGCATGACTAATTTAAAAAAGAAACAGGCTTTTGCTGAGGTACTAAGAAACCAAATAAAAATCTGTGGTTCCTGAACATTTTAGAACAAGAACCATCAAATTAAATATTTTTCCCAAGTATTAGTATACTTTCAAGACATTTTGAAATGCAAATGGATTTGGTCTGTTTGTCATTAGTGTTTTTCTTGAAAAAACAAAAACAAACCAAAAAACAGAAAAAACAACATTCTCCAAGTTTCTCTAAGTCTCAATTGTCTAACCAACCTAACCCCAAATGTTAATATGGCTGCCATGTGTATAAAACATGTTGATAACAACAGTAATCTTTTGACTTCTGCTAGTGTGCGTCCTATTAAATCTTTTTCAAACGTAAACACATTTAAAACCACTACTGAAAAATGTTCTGCAGTGTTTGAATGCATTAAATATTGAGACATACATTGGAATTAAATAGTATTGCTAACCGTATTTAGCCTCCTCTTAATTTTCCAACTAAAGTTGGGTTTGATGTCATTCTTAGTTCCAGCTTCAGAAATAAATGGTATATAGTATAAGGAGCCACAGACGCTTGTTCTCAGTTTAATTTTTATAGTTTCTTGAATATTTTTATTAGACTTCACCTCCAAGCAGCATCTAAAACAAATATCAATGTGCTACTGTTTTGTTTTGTTTTTGGACTGTTTGGCCTTTTAATTCTATATGCCACCAATTTGCTTTGTATTTACCACTTTAAGAGCAGATATAAAAATGAGTACCATAGATTTTGTTGTTGAAATAACACTTAATATAGCCAGAATAAAAAAGCATAGAGCAAATGTGAAATGGCTCCCTCAGATCTGAAGAGTGGTCTTCACTATTTGTCTTTTAATATTTAGGTAATAAGTACAGTAAAAAAAAAAAAAAACTTTTGAAAAAAGAGATAAGCATTACAGTCATTTACACAAATAAGTGGTGCTTAAGGCAAGGCGATGCTCTGTTTTTTTGTCCTGGTTGCTCGTCCCCCCCCCCCCTTCTTCTTTCCAGGGCCTGCTAGCCTAATCCCAGCCAGCCAGCCTTGGGTGAACTCTTTGGAAGCTTCTTAAGCCCATGAATGTGCCTTTTGTTCCTGCCATTCCTCCGCTTGGCTGACAGAAAATAGCTAACTGGATTACTGCTAAAATTCGGAGTAAAGTGAACTCCCAAACTTCTGTATGGCTAAGTGCTAAGACAGTACCCCCACCCCCTACCCCAACCCATTCCTCCTCACTATCCTCATCAGCATCCCTCCCAATTGGACTTTTTATCCCTCCATGCCTCCCTCTTTCTCCTTCTACTTTGCTATTATCCCTCTAAACATGGGCCGGTGCTGTGGGGATCTGGAGAAGAAGAGTGGGGAGCGATTAGATGAGGTTGAGAGGTTGCACACTATAAACCCAGGGCTAAAAAGTAAGAACCCTAAGAGTTGTTAGGAGCTTATTAATGTGTGTAAGGAAGCATATTAATCAACTCAACTCTATCAGTGGACTGCTGTGTGTTTGTGTATGCAAGTTGACCAATCTTCATCAGCAAGGAAGTATAGGAATTTGCAACATAATGTTTTGGGGGTTTGGGTATAATTAGGCAAAACAAAAAAGTCAAAACATTTGGTCTTTTGTGTTTATTTATATCTAATAATATTTTAGGGGTAGAGATGTATAGTTTTAAGGTTTACACATATGAATGGTTCTGAACGGCTTTTTGCAGGTGGTCTAGCAGGTCAACGGGAGTTAAAAATCTGAGGTATGATGAATAAAAACGGTTGGTTAGGGAGTATGTCTTGGTTAGGCACAGATGAAAACAGATGTCCTAAAGAGGTTTGATTTAATCCCCCACCCACCCAGACTATGTGAGCTGAAGCCGAAATGTGAGCACATAAACGCACAATATTAATTCCTTTTTTAGCCTCTTTTAGAGCATGTGTGTGTTTTCACATGTATGTGCTTATGTGGGTATGTGGAAGCATGTGGAAGCCTACTCCAGGGCAGGGGAAGGAAGAACAGTAAAACCGTGAAGGAGGAGGTGTAGACAGAAAAGACAAGGTCATAAACACAATTATCTTTCTCATTTTGATTTACAGGTCAAAGTTTAAGAGGCCACAACAAAAAGCAGGCATGCTCACTCAGTCTTGAACGCAAGTCTTGATACGAACATCTGAACACAAGTGTGTACAGATTATTTTTAGGGTTTTTTATTCAAAAGTATTCTGTAACTCAAACATCAGTTATTTTTGATAGCTATAAAACAAGAAAAAGGACTAAACAATTCTGAAACAAGCCAAACACAGATCCACACAATTAGTGACTTGGTCCTCTGGGAGGGAGCACTTAAGCTTTGAAGGAGCAACTAGTTGGTTTTATTCTTGCTATCTTTGTACCAAAGAGGATAATTAACATGAACGCAGCACGATTCATATGACGGAGGAGATGCAACATTTATAAGTACACTTGCATCAAGTTAAACTCAAAGCTACAAAACTAATGTGTGCAATTAAAGTCTAAATAGTTTTTAATTGTGGTAGAAACCTATGGTGGTAGAAGACTATAAAAAAACCTCTTGTTGGTGTGAACCTTTTAATATTTGTCCCTTTATAGCCACAAACTCCAATGTATTTTATTGGGATTTTGTAATATTGATACATGGTTTTAAAGATGTTAATAAATAAAAATCTGATGAATTACATGTATTTATTTTCATACCCCCTTGAATCTGTTACTCTAGAGCAACCAACTGCCTTTAAAAGCCACTTAAAAGCCAATTTGATCTTAGTGTAGATATAGCTATTCTGTGGAGGCCCCAGATAGTTGATAGTTGACATTGGTGAACAGAGCACCAAGGAACAAATCAGGCAAGTTTGGGTTAAATAGTGAAGAAGTTAAGGCAGGGTCAGATTAAAAAACTGCACACATCTTACAGGGTACTGTTCAAGCTTTCATCCTCAAATAGTACAAGTCCTGCACAGTGGTCCGAGGGATTTTAAGCCATTGTTCTTGCAGGATAGTGGCCAGGTCACTACGTGATACTGGTGGAGGAGAACGTTTCCTGACTCGCTCCTCCAAAACACCCCAAAGTGGCTCAATAATATTTAGATCTGGTGACTGTGCAGGCCATGGGAGATGTTCAACTTCACTTTCATGTTTATCAAACCAATCTTTCACTAGTCTTGCTGTGTGTATTGGTGAATTATCATCCTGATACATGGCACCGCCTTCAGGATACAATGTTTGAACCATTGGATGCACATGGTCCTCAAGAATAGGTCGGTAGTCCTTGGCAGTGACGCGCCCATCTAGCACAAGTATTGGGCCAAGGGAATGCCATGATATGGCAGCCCAAACCATCACTGATCCACCCCCATGCTTCACTCAAGACATGCAACAGTCTGGGTGGTACGCTTCTTTGGGGCTTCTCCATACCGTAACTCTCTCGGATGTGGGGAAAACAGTAAAGGTGGACTCATCAGAGAGCAATACATGTTTCACATTGTCCACAGCCCAAGATTTGCACTCCTTGCAACACTGAAACCGACATTTGGCATTGGCATGAGTGACCAAAGGTTTGGCTATAGCAGCCCGGCCGTGTATATTGACCCTGTGGAGCTCCCGACGGACAGTTCTGGTGGAAACAGGAGAGTTGAGGTGCACATTTAATTCTGCCGTGATATGGGCAGCTGTGGTTTTATGTTGTTTGGATACAATCCGGGTTAGCACCCGAACATCCCTTTCAGACAGCTTCCTCTTGCGTCCACAGTTAATCCTGTTGGATGTGGTTCGTCCTTCTTGGTGGTATGCTGACATTACCCTGGATACCGTGGCTCTTGATACATCACAAAGACTTGCTGTCTTGGTCACAGATGCGCCAGCAAGACGTGCACCAACAATTTGTCCTCTTTTGAACTCTGGTATGTCACCCATAATGTTGTGTGCATTTCAATATTTTGAGCAAAACTGTGTTCTTATCCTGCTAATTGAACCTTCACACTCTGCTCTTACTGGTGCAATGTGCAATCAATGAAGACTGGCTACCAGGCTTGTCCAATTTAGCCATGAAACCTCCCACACTAAAATGACAAGTGTTTCAGTTTCATTGTCCAACCCCTGTACATAAAGACATTAAGGGGATTGATTGATAAATATCTGAGAATGATTTATTGAATAATTCAACAAAATTCTAATTTTACATAGTTGTAATACTCGCTACATCATGTAGAAGTTGCAATAGGCTTAACTTTAGTAAATTAATTGAGTGCATCGCCTCTGAAACTGTAAGCGAGGTCAATTCGAGTGAAAGTAAATGGAATGTGTGGCCTCTGCCATGATCTATAAGGGCTGTATAAATGTCTATATTATTTATTATTATTACATAAAAGCCTATATTATCTATTAAAGCTATATTTTGACCAAAACAGAGATAATTTCAAACTGTGACTAATGTATTATTTACTGATGTATTGCTTCAGCCCCACAAGTAAAACATGAGGCAAAAAAGAGACAGTACACAGGATAGTAAATCCAGGATTGCGTGACATTGATGTCACAAACCTAATGTCAGATATTGTGAAGCAAATTCCTCACGTAAGGAAGATGTAAAGATGTGAGACAGAATAAGACACCACTGAAGCTAATTATGCCTTATTGAAGTGTGTATAAAGGTACTGATGGAGAGGTGAGAAATAAAAAGAGTGCACTGACAGCTCACACACAGCCTGTTAGTCCCACAGCAACCCGAACTCCTGTCAAAAACCACAGAGTGACGCTTTTCACACACATGCAAACAGACACTAAGAACCACTGTAATGCCACAGCCATGAAGCAAAGTTAGGCAAATATATGTCTTCTTGGGAAAAAGGCTACATAAAAATTGATGGGGAAATATTTTAAACATTTCCCTAAAATAAATATTTCAATAAACTTAATGTTGCATGGGATAAAACATAGGATGTCTTTGAAGGGGACAACATTGCTTTCATTGTTCATCACATTTATTTTGACAAAGAAACTAGATTTATGATTCATTTCCTTTGTTTAACCACAAGGTAAACTGGCTGAGCTTAGGTGCTTTAAGCCGTGTGTGTGTGTGTGTGCGTGTGTGCCCATGGTTAGAGTGTAGCTGATAAGAGTGTTACAGTGTGTTTGCAGAGTGTGCGTTTTGAAGATAAAAATCCCAGTGGTCAACAAGAGCTTTGGGCCAGAGCTTCACTGACCGGCCCTTCATCTGAAGGAGGAAAAAAAGAGAGGGAGAGAGGGAAGTAGCCATGTGGTTAACACTTGCTCACTGAGAGGCGACTGGAGCAGAGCCAACCTCTTCACACACAAGCTGACCACACAAGAGCCTCTCTTTCTCCCTCTGCTTTCCAGCCTCCCTTCATCCCTAGTCACTTAACAAATCCCTGCCTTGATTCTTCAGCAAGCTCAGTCGCCATTTGCATGTTCTTACCACTTTTCTGTCACCAAATTTTGTCCAGTTTCCTCTTCCCTATTTTCTTGTGTGCCTCTACTTCCTCCTACAACCCTTGAACAGTCAATTTGTCTACATCCTCCAACATGCCTGATTTTAACAAACTTCTATCACTCTCTCCCTTTTCTTCCAGTCCAAAACTTTTTATCTTCACATCCTAGTCTAGCTGAAAATGCTTTAAGTCACTTCACTTACCCGTATAGGTATGCGTTCAGTCTCAGTCTCTTTCTGTGGGTTGCGATATTTCTCATAAAATTCCCTCTTCTTTTTGCTTTCCTGTTCGTCTTTGCGCTCTCTCTTTTCAGCTGGTTCATCTGAGGGTTCAGTAGAAAAGTCATTGGGGGACACCTTTGCTGGCTTCTCTACCTCCAAGTAGTTCTCATTGGGGTTGAGCACCAACACACCATAGCCCTCCTGAAACACATCCAGCACAAGTTTGTGTGTAAGAGCAAGGAAATCAGTTACTTTATCCAGTTGGATTAAGTCAAAATCCCATCATTTTCCAATCTGTGAACACACCACAACTATGTGCAACCAGATTGCATCAACAAAAACACTCTTCAGTGTGGCCCCTGTTACTGAGAGAAGTACCAGTGCAAGTGTTTAAAAATGACGTCAGAGAGAGCACATTGATGTATAATGCTATTTTAAATGAAACACTTCTCTAGACATCTGAAAAATGTATGTGGTTTAATCAGAGATATCGAGTGAAAGCAAGACTTTTAGCAGTTAACAGGAAGGCTCATATATTACAGTTGTTCCGTTTCACCCTTTAGCGTTTAAAACTTTTCTCTATCATGGAACATGCCTAATTTTTAAATGTTGGGAGCTTCCAGGAAATCTCCTAACTAGGGTTAGAGTAAGGATATATGGAGAATGCTGCTTTAGCAATGCTAGCTGAGATAGCCGCTTGTAAATGACACTAGAGACAGTTTAAAATGTCAATTCATCTTTATTGAACCTTTTTTTAATAACAGTAAACAATCCATTTGGCTACTGCAGTTTTGCCTTTGTCAAACACATTTAAAAAGAAAGTTAAACAAACTTTGTTTACAATTTCAGTTGAAAAATCCAAACATTATAAAGAAACATTATAATTTATGCCCGTCAAAGCTCACCCAGTTTGTCTCTGAATTATGGTGTTTGCTCTTTGTGTTTAATAAAGAGCTCAGCAATGGATATGTATGAGCAAATATAGTTACAACACTTTAAAGACACAGCTACTCGGATGACTGTGGGGAAAGATGCAAATCGAGACTGAAGGAAAGGGCAGTGAATGAGATAAAGGAGAGTGTCACTGCAGGGACAAGCTTGAGAACTAACTGGGGGATTGTAATTCAGTAGTGGTAGTTTCAGTCAGTGAGTAGCATTTAGTGACTCCAAAGGCCATGTGCCACTTAATATCAAACCCAATCAATACTACCATCACACAGTGAGAGTTCGCAATGAACACATCTTTTTGTAGCTGCTTGTGTTTGTTTGTGCATGGTTTAAAACTTTATTAACATTATTCAGCATTACAGACATATCTTTCAACAACAACCCTTTTAAATAAAAAAAGAAAATGGTTTTACATAGTATTTAAATTAAGAAAAATAAATAAAACAAGTAAAAGTATTCTTAGGAAATAAGAAAAGCATATGAAGGAAGAAAAAAAGGACATTCTACTGAAGCCAAATGACTTTTTCAACTTTGAACCCATTTAATTAACTGTTTATTATTCCAACCCTTTGGAAGAAAATCAGGAAATAGATGGATTCCTGTTTCACTTTGACTGTCCTTTATACACACAGCCCCCAGTGTAAATACATATGACCACACTAACACACAAGAAAATTCAATTCTTATCGCTGTCAGCCAAAAACATTTAAACACAGGCATTTCTAATAAACACACACTCTGAGCAAGGAATGAACAAGCAACAGCAAGAAGACCTTTTGAAGATATTGCTCAGTTTCCTCTGAAAAACTCCATCGGACACAGTGTCGTCTCATGGCAGCACGTCTTCTCTTCCTTTAAAAGTGTTAACACAATGTGCTTGTCTTCCGTTGACGCAGCATGTGTGTGTGTCCCTCCTGCACCGACTGACATCAAACCTGCCACACACCCTGTGCCTTAGCACCTGCCGTGTGTTGACAATGGCAAAATGGCTCAAACAGCAAAATGATACGTTCTCACTTATTAATATTGTAAAATTTGTCCTGTTCTCACTTGCTGTCAGTCCAAGATCCCCTTCCTCCTTACATTAAAGGTTAAAATTTATTAAATTAACAATAAATTATACTATACTAATTTTATTTGACAACATACAATTTATAAAAATTTTTGCATAGCTATTAATAAAAAATAGGTATTTTTATTTAGCTTTGTGTTTTACACTACAACTCAATTTGATTATTTTTTAATTGTTTTCTAAAGCATAGCAAGTATAAATTTAATTTAAGAACTTATAACTTTTTCCATCCAATTGCTTTTAGATTAAGCTAAAAACATTTATAATTTATGTGCTTGCACAGCAGAAGTGAACGAGATTTATTAGACAAGTTAAAGACTTTCATCATCCCAGAAAAATGTGCACACCTCTACTGAAGTTTAAAGACACAAGCCCATATAGTTGGATGAAAAAGAACTAGAACAGGATGGTAGCAGAGGGGAGAACTGAGAAGATGGGTGAAGAAATTAAGTAATGCATAAATTAATAAAGTAAAAATAAGGGGGAGAAGATATACTGCTGTGCACAATAGCTTTGTGCCACTGCCCACTGGTGGTGGCCTAATAAAATAACTGGCACCACCAGTTAAGCCATTTAAAAGCATTTCATCCAAAAACACCCAAAGAGCGCTTTCTAAGGGAAACCAATATGATCATCTTTTGTACTGTATCATTACAAACACAAATAGGAAGAAAACTTTCAACATACCCCAAAATAATGCCAAAACAACATCATTTACACAAAGCAAACAAATAAGTAAATACATAAATCACCCACTCTTTGTTAAATGGAACTAAAATGTTGAATGGGGTGCATCATATCTCACTGGTTCTCGGTAAGTAGAGTTTTCCTTTACCTTAATCCTGGTTTACAGAGGGCAGAAGTTAATGGTTTAGATCACCAATCCTCATGTTCTGACATGAACCCTGTGTTATATAAACATGTTTAGTCCCACCCTGACCCTTAACTCTCTCCTTCTCTAAGCACACTAAAACTAACATCAGGATCCAGGCTCCTAGCCATTGCCTAGTCTTTAGGTGATGGCCTATAGCCGTTCCTTTAGAGACACAAATACACATAATAAACCTAACAGTGCTAACCCTTTCAGCTATCCAGTCACCCATAAGAAGATTGCTGTAAAGAAGACCAACTGCATTGGAGTGCTTCATCTGGAGGACCAGGGCTAATAGGTTCATCAATATGTCGGAAGCCATCATTCATTTGAACACTGAGAGGACTGTGTCGGAGCCAGGAAAACCCGGATGTATGTGACCGCTAACTTCCTACTTCTATTCTTCTTTGCATCAACCGCTCTGGAAGTTGTCTATGTATTAGAAAAATTTAAACAGATTACGACAATTTTATTAATGATGAAAAAATATACTTTCATTGTTAATATTCTAAGTACTCTATTGTGATTTTCTAACATGATTTAAAAAACCTAAATGTTTTTTTGTTTTTTTTTATCGTTCCCACCACGTCTTTGTCCGATATCTAACTCTGCGCATTTGCTTTTTTTAAATTAAATGAGTCTGTCATACACCTTTCTTTAGTTCGGTCTATCTGTCTGTGGGGCTCTGTCTAACTGTTAAGTTCCCCCCACCCCCTTCCCCACACACAAACAAAAATCTTATCTTTTGTTTTGTGATGTGCTGTCAAAGTGTGAATCCCACACAGATGCCCATAGCAATCTTTGGGTCAACATGCCTTTTTTTTTTTTTGCACGTCAAAATCTCTCACATACACATTGCTAGCTTTGCTAACACCTCCTTTGTCCCTTATACACACTGTCTCAGATAAAATAGACCCACACAATCCTTTAGCTGTAGGTCAATCTTGTCTTTCTGCTGTAGTGTGCAGGCTAAGTCCCTTCCCATGCCCTATGGGTGCCCCTATGCCACTACCACACTGAGTCTCTGCCCTGGGGCCACCGGTCAAGAGGGTCATCTCAGCCCCCTCTGAGGGGGGGAACAACCCGACCCTCGCCACCGTGCTCTGGACCCTCCTTAGCACTCCTTTGTCGGCATGTCCCCACATAAGATGGAACAACAAAGAGCGCTGCTGCTACGGAAACCGGAGCTTGTCTCGTCATATTATGAAACTTGTCATCCTTCATCTCCTTCCATTAAGTGGTCAAACAAAAATTAAGAAATTTAAGTTAATCAAATAGAAACGCCTTTTTTCACTTGATTTGTTTCATGAACTGCTAAACCTAAAACTGTCCTGTGTTGTGTAAATATCAGGGCTACGATTGCAATATCAGCTACGGTCTAATACAGCCAGAGCTGTCTCTACTAGTCTTTCATTTTGTTGTGCGCCACTGGGGATCCACATCTTGGTAAGCACACAAGTACAAGTGAAAGTAAATAAGATGTCCCTTTAAGAAAGCAGCACCTCTATTTTTCCAGTGGTGTTGTAATGAAATGAAATGTGTCTAATGTGCCGGAGCGGGGGACAGAGGTGGCTACACTGAGAGGGTGTTTCATCTGTGCGCGTGGAGCTCCAGGACGCTTTGATGTGAGAGCTCTCATGTAGTGAAGCAGGGATCCGGGCACAAGGAAAAGGACATCACTTGACAGGTACAAAGCATGGCTGATAGTGGTCACGGGTGCATGGAGTGAGGAAAGTGGATGGTATGGTTAGGTGAATTGGAGACTGTATGTGTTGTGTCAGTATTGCCTGCTGAATAAGAGCATAAATGTTCTTTTATTCTCCCTTTGTAATTCTATCATAAAACATTTATACATGTGTATTCATGCATTTATATTTTAAGAATAGTTGCACAAGAAATATTGATTAGAAAGCAGCTGTCAGGCAGCTTACTCTTCTCATGTTTTCTTGTCAGGGGACAGGATGAAGCAAAGTGGTATTCCCATTTACTCTGCTTATTTTGACAACATGATGTTCCCAATTTGCTAAAAGTACTGCCAGGAAGTAATAATAAGTAAGAAGTAATAATTTCTGTAAGATAGAATATGACTCAAGTCTCTTCTTCATTTATATGACTGAAGTCTCTTCTTTGTTTAAACCTTGACAGATTTAAGTAGATCAGAGCTTTAAGGACTTTTTTATTAGTAATAACCAAATTTCAGTTTCCCTCAGGTACAAAGACGATGTGAAACAGAGCTCCGTTTTCTGAGCCACACCACATATTGGGAAAGACAAGAGAACATGGCATTCAAAGAAGGAAGATCAGTGTTGACCTTCACAAGTAAAGAAATAACTAGAAGCATAATTTCTAGCAATAATTAAATGGTTTTAAATAACTACAACTGTGAAATATTGGATTGGATGAGGTTAAGAAAATTGGGGAAAGGAAAGGGTTTTTTTCACATTTACATGGTCACTTTAAAAAAAAAAATGAGTCCAGAAAAAGATCACTTACAAATGTTTAGTTTCTCTAATTAAGCGAAGGCAAGTATGTTAGGGTGAAATAAAAACATTTGATTTATTTTCATAAACTACTGAGAACATTTGTTATAAAAGTGTAATTGTCTATTCAACCCTTTCTTTGCAAAAAAAGGATAAATGATCAAAATAATAAAGATGCAGATGCATCTTAATATAAAACATTGTCATACTAATTTTTTAACTTAGGATGAGTTCAGAAATACATATTTGGTGAAATAACCATAATTTGTAATCAGAGCTTTAATAAATTCCACAAGTATTTAACATTCCTGTTGGGTTCAGGTGATCCCTGATCCCTACAGTCTGTACTCCACTGAGTTGGATGATGTGTGCTTGATCCTGGCATTTAACAGAAACTGGAATAAAATGGTTCTCAGACATGTAAAGATGCTGATTTCAGGAAATAAAAATGTTAATTTTTTCAAGAGTTTAGCTACTCTTCATAATTCGAAATACAAGAGCAGATGCAAACAAAGTAAGGTAGATGTGTTTTGATCTTTTTAGTCAAGATAAAGCTACAAGAAAATAGTTTCTGGCTTAAACTTTCACATATCTACAGTCATAACAATTACTAAAAGTAAAAAAAAAAAAAAAAAAAACAGCTGTAACAAATCTATTAATCTGTCTGTGGAGAGAACTCGATGCTAAGCAAAAACACAAACTTTTCTTTAGGGAAATGACAAAAATGTTGAAATTAAATATGTTTACAACTATTAGTCAAATAGAACAACTACATAGATTTTTAATAAAGAGATTTAACGGAGTTGAGGGAGAAGGTAAATACAGTAATAACAAACGTACACTGTTGTTCTCCTTCCCTCTCTGTCAGGGCCACCCGGCTCTGTGTGACCTCGTCTGTCTCAGCCTCTGTGTGAGCTAACTTTCCATGCAGGGCCCCTTTATCCAACTGGATTCCCTTCCTTTTCTCTACCGCTCTCTTTTCCTCACGCCTGTCTCCCTGAGGCCGAGATACCACACACTTCGCACAGTACTGTCAGATTAAGTCACAGTGCCCCCTTCTCTCATTTTCACACAGCACTGGTTCGAGACCCCCCATAATCGCAAAACACACAGTTTTGTAAGATGGAGGGCGCACTGAGGTGGTAGCAAACTTACTGTACCACGGGGGTTATGAAAAAGACGTGTGGATTTTACAGGTGATGTGAGAGGAGATGAGACAGGATTGTCATCAGCCTGTCAGCCAAAATCAATCATCCTCTTGATAACTAGCTATAGCTACAGGGCCATACAAGTACTTGAAGTTGGAATCTAAATCTGATTTTACAGCAAGATCACATATGAGAATGACAACACTAGGCAGTGTGAGGTTCACCTGCACAGAGAAGTTTTAATACACTATAAATATTGTTTCTTCACTACTATTAGCAACACTATAAAGATTTGATAAATGTCCTAAGATATACTGTTATGCATACTTTATAAGCCTAAGATGCCAATCCTCCTTCAAAGTTCTCGTTTTCTTTTCACTTTTTTACCATCCTCATCACCATGTGTGATAAAAAGAATGACTTGGGTCCTTGTCAAGCCTTATTTGTCACAGTCCCAGTAGTTTAAAATGTTTTAATTATTATTGTAGACATGACAATATAAGGCCACTAGTTGTTTTCTATTAGCCTTCCCCTGACCAATAAAAATCAACACACATCAGCCTTACTTTAAAGTCATGTTCTCTTGCATTTTCCATTTTGAAGAGCGGCTAGAAGAAATAAACCTCTTTGTTAATAGGCAGGTGCAGTTAACTGTTCTAAAGGTATATTGCAGTTTTAAAAACTTGCCTTTCAAAAATTGCTGTGAATCATACCATGCATCATACTGTTCCTTCAGTTTAAAGTTTTTCTAAGATGCCAGAAAAAGTACCAGATTAATGTAGCAGATGCAGCAATGCCCCTCCCCCACCCTTTACAGCACTCTCCCCAGTCAGATCTGGAGAAAGTGCAGGCCACTTCATTTGATGTACTCTAGTCTCCAGCAGCCATTCCTTAAAGATGTGACCTTGATGAGCTTGGGGCATTGTTGCTCTCCATGACATCTCCAACATCGTTGGCAGCCATTATTTCTGCTCATTGTGAATCAGCTTTCATCAGAGAACAGCACTGAGGCCCACTGGTCCCCATCCAGTGTAAATGCTCCCTGGCCCATGCAAGATGATGATACCTGTGCCTGGTGGTCTGGTCAGGTACCCTTGCAGTTTGTCTAGCACGCAGATTACGCTGATGTAAACGGTTTCAAATGGTCTGATGTGACACTTAAGTGTCTCTCACCTGCCTAAATGTGCCTGGAGTTGAGTGGCATTCCCCATCCAGCTCATTGGGGTACGGTTCACAATGAAAACAGTCATCAGTGTGGGAATGGGCAAAAGAACATTTCACTTCTATGTTTTTCTGTGACTCCTCCAGTCTCTCTGTATCTCCTTTGCAACCTGCTGACATTCTGTCACACTAAGCTTAGTAGCTGCTCCCGTCTGAGAATATCCTGTTTGAAGCCTCGCAATGGCCAACACCCAAATGTCGCTAACTTTTGGGTGTTGGCCATTGTGTGAGTGTGTGTGTGTATATATATTATATTATATATATATATATATATATATATATATATATATTTATATATAGAACACCTTTCTCATTTAACGGATTTCTTTATGTTTATGACTATTTACATTGTACGTAGATTTTTGAAGGCATCAAAGCAGTGAATGAACACATATGGAATTATATACGAAAAATTTTAAAAGAACTTCAATATGTTATATTTTAGAGTCATTAAAGTAGCTTTGGTGTGATGACTGAAATTTTTACTTTTGTCAGTCTCTCAATGAACCTCTGGGAAAACTATGTCATCAATTACAAAAAAAAAACAATTAAAAGTAGTATAAACAAGACAAATGCTAAAATTACATTTAAATTATAGCAATTTTTTGAGGTGTCAATGATTAAGGCAGATAATTTGAGTAATCATACACTAATGTGGCCAGAGTAAATAACAGCACGGTAATGATTATATTTTCCCTTGATCTTAATGAGTACAAACAGACTGGGTCAGAATAAGAAGCTAACCTTTCGAGCTACTCAAGTCATTGAGTGTGCAATGAGAAGTAGATTTTTTAACCTTGGCTCGGATGCCTGGGCTCATTTGGATAGTGTTTATATGTGGAGCTGAATATTTATAAATGAGTTCAAAGAGGGGCAGTTGGGTGGAGGAAATGAAATGTGTAGTACACCATCTCTCCTGATGCCTTAGCTTCTTTTCAAGCCAACATTTACATTTCTTTCTCTACGTTTTACTTTGTAGTTTTTTCATTACATATCGCTTCTCTTGACCAGACTATTTTCAGCACATCTGTGGAAAATAAAGTCAAGAAAACACTTGTAGAGGAACAGTTGAGTACCACGGTGAAATACACAAAAAAGCCCAGACAGTTATTTCCCCCCACTTGAAGCTGAGTGTATTTGTTCAGTAACTATCGACGCTCAACGGATGATCTGGAGCCTGAATGTCCAGACTGATACGGCTACTTTAATTAACATCAGCACCCCACATACCACCCCTCACATTGAAACACACAAATTCGGGGCTTATCTGCGCCCAGAAAACACAACAGAGGGGGTAAAGGGGCTGGGGGTGGATGTGGCATTAATCACCGTCCAGGTGGAAATTGTCAGAGCTATCGATTGTGCAAGTAAATGTTACACAAGTCATTTGTCAACTTTTTCCCCTTCGCTTGTTTATTTACATCAGTGCATGGGATTTACAGCAGCAGAGTTGAGAGTTTGAATTCACAAGACAGATTGTGGATGTGGTAATAAAAGAAAAATTAAAGATCACCATTGCAATTACCCAGCTTTTTTTTTAATATTAAAGCATACTACAAAATATATGAGGAAAAAAGTAAGTGGGAAGAGTAAACATTCCAGAAGAAAGCATGGGGAAAATAAGTACAGCATGCTTACAATGCTGCCGTTACCATTTTGATTTATACATTCTATATGGTCTCCCCTAAGCATACACATGTATTTTTAATGCAGGCACAGAGAGCTATAGATCATGGAATGATAGGTGCCTCCCTATTCTCCAACATAACTATTTAATGTATAAATCAGGAGAAGAGGTGAGCAGAGACGCCACAAAATAAGGGTAGACAGGAGGGGAGGGACATTGATTAAAGGTGGAAAAAAAAAATAAAAGGGTTTTAATGTCAAAGAAGGGGAAAAATCTATTTTTTGCCCCAAAATTTAAGGGTAACTGCTTTTGAAAATATAAGACTGAAGTAAGCAATCTTGCTGTAAAACAGTCATTACAGTCACAACAACAATGAATGTCATGGTCCTTAACGAGAACTAAGAAATCTCACCTCCTTTGACAGCTATCCAATGTTTCTAGTTTGCCATCTGGACAGGTAGTTGGTGCACTGATACACAGGTTGGGTGCAAGTCGCATGGCCATATGTACAGACTGAGCCAGCAGGGTGTCAATGGAAAGACACATTTAGTAACAGCAGACATATGTATGCATGTAAACAGCAAGAAGCATGTCACATAACAATAGGAAAATGCAATGATGTGTGTATGCAATGGTACATATTAAAGAACATGTCTTGGAAAACATGGATACTTTCCCTTTGCAACTAAGTTTTGTAACGACTCATTCAAAAAACATTTCCAAAAGTATTCATAAGACTTGAACTTCAATACATTTTATTGGGATTTTATGCAAGAGAATAACACAAAGTAGGACAATTGTGAACTGAAAGGAAAGGAAAAGATTACATGGTTTTCAAAATGTTTTACAATAAAATTCTGAAAAGTATATCATGCATTTATATTCAGCAAACCTGAGTCTATACTTTGTATTTTTTGTTGCAATTTCAGCTGCAGCTCTACAAGGGTATGTCTCTACCAGCTTCACATATCTAGAGACAGAAATGCTCTCCATCCATATCAGACTGGATGAAGAACATCAATAAGCAGCAACTTTTAAGTCTGTCCGCAGATTCTCAATTAGATTTAGGTCCATACTTTGACTGTGAAATTCTAAGACGTGGACATGCTTCGATCAAACCATTCCCATTGTAGTTCTAGCTGTATGTTTAGGGTTGTTCAGCTGGAAGGTGAACCTCTACCCCCATCTCTAGTCATTTGCAGCAGATAACAGATTTTCTACTGGTGTTGCCCCATATTTAACTCTAGCCATCTCCCAGCTTCTCAATTCCTGCTAAAGAAAAGCCTCCCTATAGAGAATGATGCTGCTGCCACCATGCTTCTGTTTAAAGATGACATGTTCAGGGCGATTTGCAATGTTACATTTCTGCAAAGCAGTGGAAACAACATAGGTTTCTTTCATATTACCAGACCACCTTCTTTCACGTTTGCTCCTTAAGAGTTTAGGCCATGTCTTTGTGGGCTTGCAGATGTGCCACACTCCACTTTACATTTATGGATGATGGATTAAACAGTGTTATGTGAGCCATTCAAATCATGGAGCATTGTCCTAATCCCTAAGCCTGTTTTAAACTTCTCCACACCTTTATCCGTGACCCGTCACCTGTGTACCTTGGTCTTCACAATAGTTGGTTTATTATTATTCTCTAACAAACCTTAAGAAACATTTCGAAAACCCCTTCATCACTGACCTTCTGCTTGACAGTTATGCAGTGTTTTGTTGGTCTATTACATAAAACCCAAGAAAAATACATGTCTGTGGTTGTAATGTGACAAAAAATTAAAAAGCTGAAGGAATATGACTACTTTCGCAAACCACTGCATTGACTGCACAACTGTACGAAAGGGTACAGATGATACAATCAATGTCGTTTACCAATGATCTAGGAGAAGTGAATGGTGAGATTAATCTTACTGAACATCACAGAATAACTGCGATGTCAATGGACCAAAGGTCAAAGAGAAGTCGCTTCACCTTTGCCCCGTCATTGTGACCTAGAAGGAACAACCAAAGAAAGAGCTGGTGGTCCTGCTGATGTTGCTGGCTGTTGTTATGTGGGACCATTTGGTATTTCATGAAAGGCATGAGACAAATTTTCCTATCTTAGATGTATACATTATTAATTTCTATTTGGAAATGTGACAAGCCAGACAAACCAGAAAGCCCTAGTATTTGTTAACAGAACAACAAACACCGACACACACAGACGTTCCAACTGTCCGAAGGTTTGACCTCTCTATAAGTGGAAGTGCACCAAAGGTCTGTGTCAGGGGAGGTCGCTGCAGCCAATCACAAGCTGTGTTTGAGGTGTGAAGGGTAAACACTATGACTGGTCTATCCTGCCATTTACTCTGCTTATTTTCACAGCGTGTAACCCGGAAAAGAGGTGGCAGAGCATATAGTATATCTGTGTGTGTGTGTGTGTGAGTGAGTGTGTGAGACTGTGCTTGTAAGTCTGTGTTCAAGCACATTTTCCATTGTGTCATTACCACATGGCTGGGTTCATGCTTCACAGCACACACATGGAGCTGCATGTTGTAATCCCCTTCATCCTCTCACCATACAGCCAAATACACGTGGTGGAGTCCACGCTTTGGCAACTAAGGAAACCATGCATGGAGCAGGAGACATTTTATTATTAACCTGTTGTAGTCTTCAAAAATGGTTGAGAGTAATTAACGCTGGACAATTTACACATCTTTCTCACATGCAGGCACCCTCAATCGCATTGCCGCTGCAAGGCTCAGTAGAAGCCCTTTCAAATTTACCACTTTTTTCAAGACCACCTGTTGTCTATTATTTTTACATACAGCTTTTCTCATAAATCATAACACTGGGTAATTAATCAAGCTGTCAAAACAGGGACTGGGGGTCACCTGGAGGGGTCGGAGGTGGTCACAGGGCCGATGGAGGTCAGGGTCACACCACATTCCTCATTTCTAGGTTGGGACGGGAGAGGGGCCGGGAAAACAAAAGCGAAAGCAGATGGAAGTTTGGGGGAGGTGGGGGGTGTCAGATGAAAAAGAGAGCTAAAGAGACACAGGGACATAGAAGGAGAAAATGACAAAGAAAAAAACAGAAGCTGTCAGCTGCCTGCAGATGAAGACAGGGAAGCCGATTATAAGAAGGGAGACATCACATAGTTGGGGAAAAGGGAAAGGAAAAGTGGGGATAAAGAAAAAAGAAAAAGGGAAAGAGGCCTGAGACATGAACAAAAGAAATCTGTAGGATTCTCCTACTGTATAGAGCTAAAATTGGCTGGAGAGAGAAGAAAGAGAACATAAGGAGGTTGTGTGGTGTGGTGTGTCTCCTTCGATGAGAAAATAGGAAATCAGTTGTAGAAGTATGATTGTTATCTCATTCTCTTTCCCACTGTGTGCGTGTGTGTTGGTATGGGTGATGAAGCGGACCGATATCTCTCTCAGAGGAGCGTGTATCTGTGTCTCAGTGGGTTGAGAGTCAGTTCAGAGACAGGACTGTGGGCCTGGAGTGGAATGTCACCAACCTTGCAACACACACTGATTAGATCATACTGATTAGACTGGCACAGGCACACACGAATGTAGAAGTACCTGAGTTCACTCCTACACATGCACAAAATTCTGACTTCTTTCAAATTATGGACACGAAGCTAGACCCTGTGGACATTAGCCCTATTTGTTAGGGCATTCTTTTGTCTTTTTATTTTGTACTATGAGATAAAATATCAAAGATGCTCTATGGCTTTAATAAAAGAATGAAACAAGCAACCAAAGCAACAAAGAGAGAATATTATTCATGTAAAAAAAAAAAAACAATTTAAAAAGTAAAATGACACCAAACTTATACTGTTATGTTTGAGGTCCCCTCCCCTGTGTATAAGCGTGAATTCTCAGGCGTGGCTTGCTCTATCAAAAACATCAGTCTTGAATAAAGCACCGAACCATTGCGCAAAATTAGCTGTCACCCTTTTCTCAAAATCTTTGTTAATCTTGTTTCCAGTGTTTGTGGATTTATCAGCACATGCATCAATGTCAGCTCCTTGGTTACTGAGCCGCACTACTTGGTAGAAGATATAATTAAAAATGTTTGGGGGTGTCGGGGGGGTGGGGGGGATGTTGCAGCAGAATGTGAGGGAAGACGGGGCAGAGTGGCATCTGGGGAGAGTAAGGTGAGGTCTTCCTATCGTCTCATAGTTTTCCCTGGGAGCCCATGGAAGACAAAGGTGGTGATAACAGACAAACGGGCTCAGCAGTCCTTCTCTTCCTCTGACTTTCTTGCTCAGTTTCTGATATCACTCAGGTCCGTGTGCGCCGCTATCTCTTTAATGACACCAGTTCCACTGATGTGGCTACGGTCAGGAAACTGGTCTGATTGTTACCAGGCACTTGACATAGAGGAAAAACAACAACCAAACGCACACCTACTGATAACATGGCCTTAACCAAAACGATATGAACATCTTATCTGTTGAGAGATTTTAGCAAACGACTGCCTTAGAGAGACAATGACTAAATAAAAAAAAAAATTAAAAAGCAGAAAGTACATTTACATGTTTTAAGTCAAACTGGAATTCTGGATTTCTTTCTCTTTAATTATCTGACGGCTTGTTTCCTGACTTAAACAAGAACTGTTTAACATATGGTCAGACAGTGATGAATTACACTGCAGCCCACAGCTTGATCTTTGATGTATTTCCAGCACATCTCTTGTTATCGTGCAGCCTTTCAAAGAAATCATTTGCCCATCCAACTTGTGTCAAGGGAGAAGGGGCATTAAAATTCAACAAGAAAGTCTCCTCTGATAACTCCCTGATAGAAAACACACAGGTGTATACAAAACAACACACACACATACCCTTCTGGGACTTTAGGTGTGATGCAGGGGACACCCTCGAGAGCTGTGTCACAGTGCCAGCAGGTTTCAGTGCAGGGTGGACAGAACTTTGTCAGCTCGACAGAATGTCAGACACATGTTTTAAACATAGCGCATAAATTCAAATTCATCTATGAGCTGAAACCTACAGCATTGGTCAATGCCTTTCTCCAAAGACGGGTGTCAAAGAATGCAACAATTGCCTGCTTTGTTCTGTCAGTACTGGTCAAAATAGGTCCACATTCAAGTTTTGACCATTGGTTACTAATATGGGTGTTATTAAGACTGGAATACGGCAATAAATCCGTTGCAGATCAGAATTTTCCCCTGATCAACTTTGATCGGTTATCAACTGGAAACCCTGTTGTACATATGCTTGAGAGAGTAAAAAAGGAAGTAGTTACTGAGCTGCCCTGTTCTGTAGACAGTCAACTAAAAAGACCCCTCACTGGGCTATCTTTCAAAACTCGGGTACAAAGGCACTGATAAAGCCTTCAACAATTGTTTTTACCAACTAATTTTGGAATAACAAAGGATCGATGACTGAGTAACAGACAAAATACAGACGTTTTCTATGCACTGTGAGAATAATGTGAATGGTTAACCGTTAGCCACCAAGCATAAGGTAGCATCTGCTTCAAACCGGAATATTATGCAGTGATTACAGATTCTTTAAAACACTGTTTTCCACAAAAATATTTCTAAAATCTCATATTGTCTTGTGTTATTCTTGTGAACCAAACATCGTCTCGGTTTTTGTGAGAAATTTAATTGGTTCTACCATCTCTGAGACTAGAGTCTCCCTGTCCTACAGCAAAAGAAGGCCTTTCTAATGAGCAGCAATAAAGAGTTGAATATCAAGGTGGCCTTGGCCTTAACCTCTCACCATGCTTAATTTTGACACTGAGAGCATAACTTTTTAATCTATGCTTACATATTGCCATCTTGTAACCTCATCTGCTTCTTCTTCCCTTCTTTTCTCCTCCACCCAGGCCTTAAAGTGCAGTCCCGCAGGTTTGCTGGGAGGCCAAGTATTCCCCCTCTTCATTAGTGAGAAAATGGACTCTGGTAAATGCTTGTTAAACCCCTTACCTACACTCTCCCAGTTAATGGGAGTGATCCATTTGTGTCCGTTTCTGCCTGACAAGGCTTTACTGGAAGATTAATAGTGCGGTGTCAGGCCATGGCCACCCTCTGTCCCGTTCTCATTTCCTTTCTTCTGGGACAGACACATGCAATAATGGAGCCCCATCTTTTGTTGTAACATCGTGATTAGCCGGGGAGGGAAAAAAAAAGAATGGGAATGAGAGAAAGAATGGAGGAGAGAAGAGGGCAACAAGAAGGAAAAAAGACCTCCCTTCATGACATGGTGAAAGTGTAGGTGTTGAGGTTGTGAATCATAGGCACTTGAAAAAGGCAAAGTGATATTATTAATTATTCTCAACATGAGGTGAAGAGAGATATAATAA
The DNA here is from genome assembly GCA_036173005.1 of Crenichthys baileyi. NCBI lineage: Eukaryota > Metazoa > Chordata > Actinopteri > Cyprinodontiformes > Goodeidae > Crenichthys > Crenichthys baileyi. The sequence continues at coordinate 17,088 of JAHHUM010002991.1, read as the reverse complement.
ATCACTTATGGATATATATTCTGTTTTAAGATGGTCTTTATCTTGATATGATCCGCAGAGAGGTTTTAAGAGTTCATGACTGAATGTAAAGAAGGAAAAAAAAGAGACAGAGAAAGCGAAGACTAAAAGATAATTAATAAAGAGAAAAGAGTGAAAAAAGAGCAGGGAGAAGCCCTTAAAAGGCCACCCAGGGTTTTGTCCATCACCCAGGCCCCTCAGCTATCCCTCTTCCTTTAGGGGATGACACCGTCAAGTGCTCTGCTCCTTCACTGGGTGAACAGGATAATAACTCTTAATAATTACACTGATATTCCCAGGAAATCAGTCCTGTCCAACAGAGATGTGTCCTTACATGAGAATCCCAGTGTAGGAAGTCCAAAAATGTGTCAAATAAATATGGAATTGAAACCCAGACAGATTATTTTCTTTTTCAGCTATTTTATTGTGTTTTATCTCTTGGTCTTTTTTTCCCTCAGGTGATTTCTCTGACTAACTAACAACCACTACACACACACGTGCACACACACACATATAGTCAGTGCCATTTGAGACCAGGGTGTTTCTCAAAGCAAAGGATGGGGGATTGGGGCTGCTGGTGTCTCATTAAATTCTTGGGATTGTCTAATTGTCTTTCGTGGACCTCCGAGAGACTAGTACATTATACTCATTGCAATTAACCAAACAAAGGAGCCGAACCGCCCCGGCACAGGGGGACAAGACTGCTAGAGGGAGCAAGCTGTCCAGCCAGGACTGGTACAACAAAACACAAACAAGAATACACCAGAGGAGAATCCAGAAAAACTCTATAAAGAATGAGAGAAACAATATGAAGGGGAGGAAAGATGAAGGGGAGGGAATAAAGGGGACGCGATGAGTGAGGACCCAGACAGATCTTGGGATTGGCCAGATGTCAGAGTCGGGTGGAAGGTTGGGGTGAAGAAAAAGAAGAACGAGGGTGTCTGTGCTCATTTGAGACGCACCTTTGTGCTGGACCTGTCTTGTTTACTGCACTACAGCTTAGCAGTGCGAGGGTCCTATTCAGGGTCCAGGCCTTTCAGTAGGTATTGAAGGAGCCCTTAAGCCCACTTAACTACCATTTTCACACACTCTGCCTGCTCTCCTCTTTGTCCTTGCCTCCATTACATCAAACGCAGGAACAAAGGCGGGGAACAGAAACTGGGGCTGGCAGAATGGCGCCCATCGCAAATATTAATTTGAAAAGGTGTTGGAGAGCAGAATCTACTTTTATGCACAAGGACAACTTAGGATTTTTTCTCTCCACTGTGTGGGTGGGGGGGCGAAGGCTCTTTGGTGGCTGCAATGAGCTTGGTTTTCAGGCTAAAGGGGAGGCTGAGGGCTTGCAGCACAATTACCAGAGAATAAGGGGCTGGAGATGTGGCACACTGCTAAAGACTCAGCGCGCTCAAGAGCAAAGACATGCACACAATGCCTGTAAAGACGTCCCCATCTCAGGCCTAAGTCAGTTACTGGATTTTTTGGGACAAATGAAAGTAAAATAAAGCCACTATTACAAAAACATTTGCCAACACAAAAGAAAAATAGCATTTCTAAACTAAAATCTGAAAAAAAATTTTAACAGACTATTCTGGATTAGATATTTCATAGAAAACTGCCTTTCAGGCCCTTGACTGATTTATATTTACCAGTGTGTAAATATATTGGTAAAAGTGATCCCCAGGTGAATGCTGAACTGATAATTGTCTTAATTGGATCTACAGACCACTTGTTTTTGAATTCAGCAGCCACAAGACACACACATGCTTTACACAAATACACATGCTCATGCAGGTGCAAGGCACATGCATTTTCTCTAGAATACAGTTTTAGTTGCATCACATGAAAAAAGTGAAAAGTTTAACCTAGATGAAAGCAATAAAAAAAACAAAAAAAAAAACAAGTGACTGGCTCTATTTAACACATCAATTTAACACTTGCACAAAGAAGCATGTTAACATGCTTCACAAGTTCAGAGAGCCATGGCCACGTCAATAGTAAGTTAAAAAGCCACTTCCTGTGTGAATAGATTGTGTATCCCTGTAATCTGCAGGATACAAACTCTGCCGCCCCCACCACCTCTTCCATCCCCGTCTGTAAAGGTCTTGCTGCTGGTCAGAGCAAACGCTGGCCTTTCCTGGCCCTCACTCTCAGCGGGCTGGCGCTCACCCAGCTACTCTGGCTGACCCTGCGAACATGTGGCAAACTTGGGCATGGCAGACCCTCAACTCTCAGGTGTGGCAAAGGGGGGGTGGCTGGGAGGGGGTTGGGACTGAGGAGAAAAAGGACATAAAACTGGCATAAATGTGTGCAGGAAAATGTAAATGCAAAGGAGGAAGATGAGCAAGGATTACACTTTCCCTATGTTCCATGCTACCACAAGGTTGTCTGCTCTTGTCGGCAACACTTTGGAAGAGTTCTGGACCCTCAAATAGAAACCAGTGAGGCAATGAAACATGCACTAACTTTAGTTGTTGTTTGTCAAATGTTTATGTTGTGATTATGAATACATTATTTTATATTAATACTTTCATATTTTATCAAATAATATTTCGGTCTGTTAAGGGTTGTCCTGTGAATACCAGGCCATTAAGGCGATAGTATTAGGACAAAATTGAAAGTGATGAGCCAAGCTCTGACATTGTTGAACAGCAAAACTCTGCACACACATGGAATGAATTCACACAATTTCTTAAAATACAAGAATTTATTAACAAAAATAAGTCAACTCAAGTCAAACATATTTCAATCAACAAACTCTTTACTATGCTAAAACAATCTAACTAAACTACCAAGCAGAATTAAAGAATAAGGAAGACTAATGGCTATGTACAATATAAACAAGTTGATCAAAGATGGTTGAAAGCCATGACCGAAAGAGTGATGCAACATTACCATACAATGTTTATGTTTGAGAACCAAGGATTATCTTGAAGAATCTGGAAGTGAAGTTAAGTTAGTCTTGGAACCAATTTAGGGTATAATCAGCATACCTTTAGACAACCATTCACAATCAAATCAGATAAATTTTTTTTAAATAAATAATATTTTAAAGAATGATTTGCTGAATAAAACCAACCTTCTGGATGACCCCAATTCTCAACGGTGTTTAATTAGCTGCCTTTTTTTTTTAAATAATATTTAAAAAAATATTTTTAAGGAAATAGTAAAATAATATTTAAGGAAATATTATTTTTGACTAAGAACCAAATACTTTCTGGAGAAATTGGGCTTAATGGTGTTTACTTAGTTTTCAAGTTTAGTAAAATAATATTTAGGGTAATATTTTCTAGATTGAAACCTAAATACCTTTTTGTGTAAATGATCTTAGCAGGCAAGCACGTGTTCTTAGCTGTTAGCGGTTAAAGCTAACAAAAGCTTATAGCTTATCATCAGAATCAAACGTATACCTTTAAAATACCATTAATAAAATGGTTAAAATGCATAAGCGTGGACGGCGCGTTATGGCCGATCTTCTGTGTTTAGAATCACCCTAACTCAAACACAGAACACAAACTGAGCACTTGTGCTGAGCAGATAATCTGCTACCACTAAGATGGCTGAGTTTTCAACACAAACAAAACCAAACATCATAAAAAGAAAAATGTTTAAATTATTTCAATCTAAACTACTTCTCTCTGCCCAAAACACAACCTCTTACGTGAACTGTGCCGAGGAAAAGTTGTCTGGGCGACGAAGTTGAAGAAAGCATCACAGTGAACAAAGGGTTAACTCCAGCTAACCTCCGTAGCTGTGGGGGGGGCGGCTCGCTCTGTCGGCCGGCCAACTGCAACTTTACTGCTGTACCACAGTATGCGGCCCCCCTTGTCCTTCCTTCAGACCGGGAAAAGCTCCACTCTGCGTCGTAGAGACAGGGTCTCTGCTGGGAACTCTCTGCAGCATTGTTTGCTTCTGTCGACCTCAGAGAGAAAAGTCAAGCCATGCTTGTACCTTAATTACCCCCGTTCATGAATGAATACCGGATACACAAACAGGAATTCATTCCTACTTAACTTAGTGCATATGATCGCGTGATCGTATGACACTCTTGGATCCAGTTTGAAAATTATGTCTGTTTGCCAGCAAAGAGACATTCGCGCGCTGTGTCCCTCCGTCCAGTTCCGATGGGGACCTGCACGGAAGAGGTCAGTTTGTTGTAAAAGTGGGGTTTTTATTCAGACAGTGACGCCACGGGAAGTCCACTGGAAGTAGGTTAGTGCAATTTATTTTGAAAGTTCCAGAAAGGTTCTTACTGGCCATTCATTTTGTACCCATGGCTGTGGTCCCAACACTTATTGCACAGAATATTAAATATATTTGCCATTTTGCTCTTTACAGAGTAACCCAAACAGAAAAAGCTGATTTAGTCTTATAAAGCTGGTTAATTAGTTGGACTTTCTGCAGTCTGCTACTTTATTGACATGCAGTTTTTTAACAGATGTATCATAATAATCATGATGGATGGTACTCCTTTACTTTGTTTATGTTTTTCATAATTGGAAATATGTTCACACAGCTAAATTTGTCTTTATTGTAAACAGGGAAAAGTGAAGTAGCTGCCTAATCCAGCTGCTTGGCAGTGTGCAGCCGGATGTAAGGGAGGGGCAGGAATGCACTGCTCTCGCAGTCACCCTGGCACTTTTTTTGGCATCTCATTAAAAGTTGCCAGAATCGAAACCCAGACTCCTGACAAGAACAATGAGCTCTCATTCAACCTGGTTGCTCTCTTCCAATACCTCTACCATTTTAATGCTTGTTTCACAGGGAATACAGTAGAAAGAAAGAGATGTAAGTACAATGAATTATGAGAGTGAATGCAGAACGAACTCCCTACAGGTGTCCAATAAAGTTTGCAACCTCGCTTTAATGGAGTTTCCTGCACAATGATTTGGTTTAGGGTTTTAAGGAAAACTATACAAAAACAGAGTTATGAAAAAATGGGACCACTGTATAAAATATTTTGGAGCGGCACTATATAAATATCAGTGTGCAAAATCACTAAGGCCTGCTTGGACATATTGTTATATTTAAAGTGGTATGTTTTCATACTCTGCATGTCCATATAATATTTAGCCAGAAAGAATGACTTTTTAGAGCTGCTGATCCTCACATTGGCATGCTAAAAAAATGCTAAAACTAACAAAAAGTGTTGGGAGCATCATGATAATGGGAAAAAAAGAGAAGAATCAGCAACATGTGGGTTAATCACAACAAATTTTGCAATTGTAATATTCAACAATAATATCTAATGTGCGGCCCTTGAATTAATTGCTTTAAGCAAAAATGCTCTCATATTGGAAGGATAAAGTGACTACATTTTTGTCAAATTGACTTTTACTAAAAACATATACATTTGCATTACCTTATACAAGTAATCATGCCAATATAAAATCAGAACACATGAGGGTTTAATCATTACCAAGTACCACTTTAAGAAAGGTGAAAATGGAAAAATGAAAGAAACTGGAAAAAAGAGAAGTGGTGTCTGTGCGTAATTATTTGTATGTGTTTGATGCAAGTTAAACTACAAAATGCTCAAAGTTTGCTTAAAGAAGAAAAAAAGTCAGAGAAACAAGCATGTGACAACAGTGGTGAATCACTTGGGATGAGTGGGGAGTGTTTCGATGACAAAGCCATCTATTTCCATAGGCTCTCTGTACCTGATCTCCCTCAAGTCCTTGGGAGCCACATCATTGATCCGGCGACTCTGTGTGAGTTCATGTGTGTCCTTCTCCATGTATGCATCTACCCCTTTCTGCCTCCATAGCATGCAGTGCTACGGTTTCTGTGCAACTGAGGTGGTCTTTATGGACCCTATAGACGAATGAATAGCTACATCTAACAGGTGCCTGGTGAAAATGCAGTAAAGCATTTAGGCAGAAAGTACCTGCAGGGGGAGATGAGAGGGCAGAATGGACAGATAGCCTAGAGGGAGACTTAGAAGGAGGACAAGAAAAAAGATGGGAGCTGGACATGAAAAGGAATTAAAATAAATCCATCTGAGCAATTTCTTGCTATGAAAACTTGAAAATATGTAATATACTGTAATACAGACAACAGCAACATACTGAGAGAGCAGAACAGGAATATGCCGAGAGGATCTAACCTGAAGGTACACTGCCCCCTATTTGTCTGAATTGGTACAGCAGCCTCCAAACACATCTGTCTCAGGATCTGTCATTTGAGTTTCAAATTATTCAGAAAAACACAGAGACAAGATCTGAGGGAGAATATGATAACAGCCCCAAAGAGATGACATGCAGACAGTGACAGTTTAACACAGAGAGAGAGACAAAAAGAGAGATGGAGAAAGGGGTAAGAGAAAAAGTCTGTTACACAAAGTCCATTGAATCAAAAGAAGGAAATGCAGCAGACATTTGCTCACCTGACAGTCCTCTAAGACAAAGTCTAAACATTTCTGTCACCCATACCCACATTAATGATGTGAAAAAAATTTTACATTTTATTTAAACTGCATCAAAACAAGTAATTTGTGTCCACAGCATATGAAACCCTAGCCTTGTCCACTCACACAACATCAGCACACAAACTTCGGAGTTTCAGAATTACCCAGCTAGGGAATAGGGATAGCTGCTGGGCTGGGCTACCACCTCGGTTCATATGCAGGTCCCTGTTCATCCACAGTTCATGCATACTCTCATCTTTTTGAAGCAGTATCCCATCAGTTCAGGACTGTGATTATTCAGGGCAGAAAGAAACGTGTGTCCCATCAATATATCTGCTCTTTTCCCACCGTGTTCTTTTTTTTGTTTTATACACAAACACAAAATTCTCTCAGAGAGCTAACATCGCAGCATTTAAACCTTTGCTCTGACCCTATGTTAAGATCGATGCCAAGTTATATTTTTTCCATTCTCCTTTTGCATGTGGGCCCTGGGTACAAATAACATCCAGTGCCCTTAGCTTTGAACCTTTAACCATCCAATTTTACTACCTTTGAGGATCTTGCTGAAACATTAAGCATGCATATTTAAATTCATGCACATCTGTAGAAGTGTTATATGTATTATTCATCCCCAAACATTAAACAAACAAATAAAAGCATGGGAAAAGGCATCTTGTGTCCCAAGTAACATTCACTGGGCTTTCACTATGTATTAATCAGGGTTAATCTGCTTGGGCCATGTGTGCACACATGCACACAAGAGAGTTCACATTGCATTAAGCACTGCTCAAAAAAAATTTTAGTTTTGAAAAAACTTTAGATCTCGATTGGAAAAAAAAAAAATCATGCTGAATATCTATACTGATATGGAACAGGTAATGTGTTAGGAACAAAAGAACGCTGCATCATTTGATAAAAAGAAAATTGTTAACCCACAGAGGTCTTAATCCCAAGTCACTGAGAAATTTAAACTGAAAAACAGATGTTGCCTGCTAGTCCAATTTGCTGAAATGTCATTTGAGCAACTCAAAGTGGTACTCAGTAGTTTGTATGGTACTCAGGTACTCATGTGCTGGTATGCATCCCTGACAACGTCGGGGCATGCTCCTTATGAGATGATGGATGGTGTCCTGGTAAATCTCCTCCCAGATCCTGACCAGGGCGTCACTGAGTTCCTGGACAGACAGAGGGGAAACCTGGTGGCATCAGATGGACCTAAACATGATGTCCCAGGGATGTTCTATTGGATTTCTGGAGCATGTTGGCCAGTCAATGGTATGAATTACTTGATCATTCAGAAACTGCCTGCAAAGTCTTGCCACAGGTGGCCAGGCATCATCATGCACCAGGAGGAACCCAGGAACCACTGCACAAGCAAAGGGTCTAACGATGGGTCTAAGGATTTCAACCTGATCACTAATGGGAGTCAGGGTGCCATCGTTTATCCTGTACAGGTCTGCATTTCTCCATGGATATGCCTCCCCAGACCAACACTGACTAAACCGATTATGCTGAACAATGTTGAAGGCAGCATAACCTTCACCTCAACTTCTCCAGACCATTTCACGTCTGTCACATGAGCTCAAAGTGAACCTGCTCTCATATGTGGAAAGAACAGGGCGCCAGTGCTGAACCTGCCGATTCAGGTTTTTTCTGGCAAATTTCAGTCGAGCTCCATGGCATCGGGGCGTCAGGCAGTGAGCACAGGACTTACTAGAAGATGATGGGCCCTCAGGCCACCCTCATAAAGTCTGTTTCTAATGGTTTGGTCAGAGACAATGTACCAGTGACCCACTGAAGGTCACTTTGAAGGGCTCTGACAGTACTCATCCTGTTCCTCCTTGCACAAAGGAGCTGATACCAGTCCTCCTGATAGGTTAAGGACCTCCGATTGCCCTGTCCAGCTGTCATACAGTAACTGCATCTCATCCAGCACAGTCTCGGGACTCTGCTGGGAGACACTGGAAACCTTTGGGCAATAGCACGATTGATGTGTCATCCTGGTGGAGTCGGACTGCCTGTGCAACATCTGAAGGGTCCAGGCACCGCCTCATCCTACCAGTAGGGACACTGACCCTGGTCAAATGCAAAACCACTGAAAATTTGTCAAAAAATAAGGAGGGGAAAATGTCTGTGGCCTCCACCTGCAAAACTATTCCTGTTTTTGGCCTCTTCTCATTGTTGCCCCTTTAGTGCACCTGTTGGTAATTTCATTAACACCAAAATTGCTGACACTGATTAACAACCCCCTCTACTATAGAAGTGGCCAGATCGATGTTCTAAAAGTTTAACTGACTTAATGTGATAAAAAAATTTTCATTTGGTTGTTTTGAGTAGTGAATTAGAAAAAGCTTTCTTACAGAGCAATATTAATGGTAAAGACAAAATAAATGCAAATCACAAAACAGAGATATCTGTCTCACTTATTTACACATAAAAAATGTCCATAATAAGCAAAAAAGTTTAACATGATAAATTAAATTAAAAGGTGAGACATCTGGAGAAAAACAAAAGGGCATTCAAAGGCGAACGCAGTAATTTAAGCTTTTCTCCACGCATATCATAAGGAGGTGGGATTTTGTTTTCCTGAATCGCCTGACTCACATTCCCGAGCATCAAGCCAGCTTGCTTTTCCTGCACTGCCACCCACTGCCAACATATGCCAACAAGAGAAACTTCACACAAAACAAAGATATGTATTTACAAGCATGTATTTGCATTCAGGCAACCCCCCCTTTTCCAGCTCTCTGTATCTCATCTTCTTCTCATCTGGCCTCTTCTCCACCAGTCTTTATTTTAATCTGCTGGAGAAGAGTTCACGTAGAAGTCAGGAGGACGTACTGGAGTTGCACCTCCAGCATCAATACACAAAGTTACGGAGAGGGATGGTGCAGAAGGAGTAACAAGGATGAAGAAGGACGTATCAGCATTTTTAATTAAGCATTGGTGAAAAGAGACCATCATGATGTCATGAGATCCCCTACAGACAAAGTAACAAATAGTTTTGTAAATCAGTGGTTCCCAACCCTGCTCCTCAAGGCCCCCTGCTCTGCATGTTTAAGGTGTCTCCTTGCTGGCACACACCTAATTTAAATAGCAGCTGGTGACCAGAATTCGACAATTTTCAGCTCAATTTCTAGTATTAATTTCTGATCGGTGAACACAACATACTAATGACTAACAGGTAACCCTGACATCAACACTCTTCAGTTTGGACATTGTCCTGAGTGGAGAAAACTCAAAGTTATTTGGTATTTTTAGCATGAGTGAGATGTTTAAAATGAAGTTAGGGGAAACATAGAGATATAAGACGCTATTTACAACAACATGTTCATTCAGGCTGATGCTAAATATAGCATATATGCATAACTTGCCGTTCCTTTTTCTTTATAGAAATGACTGTAGATACACATGCATGGACATAAAGTTCCTTTTATGCTTCTTTATTTTCTCTGAAGTTGAAATTTACATTCCTGATTAAATAAAATAAAGTATGAAAAGCTCCACAAAAAATAGATGTCAGAAATTGTCCGCAAAACTCTGATTTATGCATCTCTACTTGTAGCATACATCTTAGAAATGTCACAGAGCAAAAAGGCGTGAGTTGGTAAAACAAAAAGGACTAATGGTGAAATAAAGAGAGCAAAAAATAAGTATGATGAAAAAAGATCTGTATGTAGGTTATTGTATCTCCGGGCACCTCTTTTAATTTCAAAAAAACCCGGGCAGAGCAAGGAGAGGGGGGGGGAAGGGGGAGGCAAGAGGGGGGAGAGGGGAAAGGCGGCAGGGTGAGGGAAGGAGCAGAGAGCTAACACTGTAGGCTAACTGGAGGAAGACAAGAGAAGTGGTTTTTAATAAGATAACTTAAAGAGAGAGGGGCAACCAAGGGAAAGACATGATATGGATCAATAGAGGAGAGCGCCATGGAAAAAGCAGAGCTGCAAGTGAAGACTGGAAATTGGGATAAAAAAATAAATGCTTTTAACAAAGGCTACTCAGTACCTTACTGTGCATGGCTTAGTATAGCAACTCATTGTATTCTTCTATTTGTTTGCATTAGATACAGTTACTTATATACATTATATATATACACACACACACATATATATACACACACACATATATATTATATATATATATATATATATATATATATATTATATATATATATACACACACACACACAATATATATATATATATATATATATATATATTATAATATTAATTACGCTCCCCATTGGCTGATTAGAAATTTGCGTTAACGAGCAGCTGGACAGGTGTACCTAATAAAGTGGCAGGTGAGTGTTTATACACACATACATATATACACATATATATAAATATACACAAATAAATAAATAGCCTCCCTTTATGACCACAGTGTACCCATCTTCTGATGGTTACTTCCAGCAGGATAACGCGCCATGTCATAAAGCACGAATCATCTCAGACTGGTTTCTTGAACATGACAATGAGTTCACTGGACTCAAATGGCCTCCACAGTCACCAGATCTCAGTCCAATAGAGCATCTTTGGGATGTGGTGGAACGGGAGATTCGCATCATAGATGTGCAGCCGACAAATCTGCAGCATCTGTGTGATGCTATCGTGTCAATATTGACCAAACTCTCTGAGGAATGTTTCCAGTACCTTGTTGAATCTATGCCACGAAGGATTAAGGCAGTTCTGAAGGCAAAACGGGGTCCAACCTGGTGTACCTAATAAAGTGGCCCACACACACACATACACACACGTTAAGCAGGAGCATTGCTTTGACCGCTGGTGTAGTAGAGGACCCACTCTTTGATCTGGGGGCTGTGTCGTGCCTCTGCACTCGCTGCGCAGGGTGGTCTCCCATCATGCTCGGCTGATCACAGCAATGTTACTATTGGCTGCCCAGCAGGCCCTCCCATCAGCCCTGGTGTTGCACGCCTCTGACAACTTCATTATCCAAATTGACCCTCTCCTCCGCTGTATTCCACTTTCCTTGCAATAGAAAACTAATCAAAATAGATTCATTTAAACAAGAAGAATTCACAAACTTAGAAGAATGGCCACAAATAGTAAGTTAAGATAAACAAATGCACCTGTCGGCAACACTGAAATCCTCATTAAAAAGCGTAAAACTTTACAAAAAAAACTGTCAATTTATGCATTTTTGTGCTTTGTGCTATTATGCTGCATCCAGTGAGGTGTACTACACCTTTATTATCCGCCTAATGACTTTCTTATCCGATTAGGGAAGCAGATAGAACGTGGCCAAGAAGAAGGACTGGAATTTTAATTTGCTGTCTGCTATTGTAAAACACATCAAAACGTCTCTTACAGTCTCCTAATTTTTGTCTCTCACCCCTGTAGTCACAATATCTTCTCTGGTCAACAATATAATACAATACAGCGCTTTGAGTGCCTTGTTGCTGAAAAGTGCTATATAAATAAACTTGACTTGACATGTAGAATATATGAGAATGAAGGCAAGACTTGGTTGAAGGTGTGAAGGCATGTTTGTGAAATTTTATGTCCTGATTTTTTGTTTGTTTCAAATGCATGTTTCCCAACTTTTAGTATAGATTAATCAGGGATGGGCTTTGTATAAACTGTATACATGTAGTGTAAATAACAAATGGTTTGTATTAACAAGAGAATCAGTGCGCTTTCTCATGCTTTAGCAGTAAATATTACAAGTCCAGAAACTAATTTATTAAAATGAGAAGAAAATTCTTAATGTCTTGATTTGTCACACATCCAGTTTGATTGTTCACTTGTCTAACACAACATGGACAGAACATTTAAAATATCACATTAAACAATGAGGGTCTGTTCTTCGGTTTTTAAATCACGCCATCTTTTACAGTCTAGTGCAGTGGCTCCTAAAGTTGGGTTTAAGACCCTACCGCAGGTTGCAAATACACAAGTGTAGGGTCTTGAGATCCTCTTTAAACCTAAAAGTTAATTGTAAGAAGATAGATATGCTATTAGTCCTACAATAGAAATTGATATAAAACAATATATTGGTAGATTATACATGATGATATACCTTTAGGGTCCAGGTCCAATCACCCATTTCTCCAATTTTTACACCCATTTCCTATGTCAGTTTCTTTTTCTTTATAGTTAACAAATTATAGAGATAGAAATATTTAAAAAAGGTTTTTTAACAGTCTGTTTCTGTTTGTATTGGTTCTGATAGTTGTACCTTTGTATCAAGTCTGTTCTACTTATAATCAGAGCCTGAAAACTTTAGGGGCCACTAGAATATAAATATTATACGTTTTGAAGCATCATGTGCCTTTATGCGACTCCATCTGTGCAGGGCTTGGACTGATTTGATTTCCAGGTTGTTGAACACGGTGGTTATGTGTTAAAACGGGCTCTGGTAGCCGGAGGAGCAGGTAATCCAGGTTTACCACAGTTGTAGCTCAGTGGTAGATAGATGAACTATTGAACCCCGTCTCTGCAGCTGAAGCTCAGTAGAGGAGCAAGCTAATTACCCAGTCACAGAGATGAGCAAAAAACTAAATAAAAAAAAGGAAAAACCTTTCTCTTCTTTCCTGCTCTACTTTTATTTCTTTTAATCTCTCATTCATGAGCCCTTGGCAGTGCCCTTGGTACTGGGCATGTAAACTATCATTTCATACCATCACACAGAGACTCCGGACTGCTGTTAGAAAAAAGGATACCACAGGTCGCATAATGAGCTCACAGCTTAATGAAGTTGTTTCGGAGGTGATACTGTGTGCAAACGAAAAGTCGATGATTATTTCAAAACTCTCATTTTATGCAACATGAATCCCAATGAATATTGAATGCCGTTTCAAAGATTAAGAGACCATGATGTGTCCTTAAAAGAAAGAAAATGATGAACAACAAAATCTCCCTCATACATTTATTTAGTCATTTTTATTATATCAAGTTATCAGGTATTAGCATAGGCTTATATTTACTAATGTTAAGTGCCTTATCACATTTCAACTAACTGATGTATTTTATTGGGGTTTTTAAAAAAAACAACAGAAAGAGTTGTATTATTGTAAAGTTAGTTAGCCCTCTTTATTTTGATACCTCCAAAACTTCTGAAGGCAACTGACTGCAGTAAATATTAATTATTGGTATCAGTGTAAACAGGGCTGATTCATGCATTGCAAACTCTAAATCTGAATGTATTTCTATCATAAGCTGCGTCTGCATCTGTGTCATCAAGGATCTGATTTCTTAAATGTTAGCTGTGCTTTGCAATAACACACCACATAGCAAAAACAAAAAAGTGACTGACATTATTCATTGTCTCCCTGAAACTTAATAATAAGGAACATAAAAAAAAGGGATGTGTTCTGGCTTTTCAAGCAAAAAGATGGCTGAGTGGATGACGAGAGAGAGAAACTCAATCCTGCCTCCTGCTGAGAGAGAGACGAGCGCTGGCTGTCGACTGGCACGCCACCTGACTACCACAAAACTACTGATTTGAAACGACAAGTCAGGAGAAGTAAGAAGTAAATAAGAGAGATAGACAGAGTAAAAAATAGAGGGATTGAGAGAGAGAGAGAGAGAGAGAGAGGGACAGAGAGAGAGAGAGAGAAAAGGGTAATAGATTTGAGAGTGTTTTGGGGGAGTAAACAGATGGAGTAAACACAGCACGAGGGAAACCAGGGGACTCCCACCGAACCAGCTCAATGTGTCACTGACACTGCAGAGTAGAATCAACAAAGTGCTCCGAGGGCAACGAGCACACATGCACACACACAGCCTCCCACACAATCACACACAGTTCGCCAATTGGCAAGATGCTGAGACCCGCAGCTCCTATCCAGAGCAGTGACAGGCACATGGAGAACAAGCTGGCTGACAGCACATGACAACTCCTCAGCTAGTGGAAAAAGGAGAGAGCTAGCTCCTACTCTCCTTTCTGACTCTAGCCGTAACTTCAAGATGAGCTACTCTGACTATACGTTAATATTTTCTAGAGATTTTGTGTAAAACATCTCTTTGTGTTGACAAATAGATGGGAAAAGATAAATTGTAGCTATCAGTCGTGCTTTCAACCTCATCTCGGCACCCATCTGCATAGCTTTCTCTCTTTCCAATTTCTTCCTTGCCCCCAGACCTGCTCAAATGCCCAAATGCTGCTGCTACTGCTGCTATGTGCCAGGGTACCAACAGGATCCTGTGGGCCAATCCAAGAGAGAAAAAGAGAGGGAGAAAGAAAGACCGAGGGTAGACAATTAAGAGAGGGTAATAGGAGAGTGTGAGTGTGTGCACACCAATATGGGCGAGTGCCTGACTTTAGTGAGTTCACATGCTCTGAGTGGATGCGTGCAGCGCCATAGGCTGTGCACACACAGCCAAACTTAATTTAGCGGACCCAGGTTTTTAACACATGCCTAAAGCTAGCCAGCAAACTAAGGCTAGACAGGAGAGCTAGGAGTTAACAGGCACATTGCTCTCTTAAAGCCTTTGAGATCTTGTTCCCACCCTAAGGGGAGAGGGAACTAATTTAGTCATTGATGACCATCACTGCTCACAACCTTGTGGTCATATCTTTTCAGCAAGTACTTCATTACAATAAAGCTTTATGGAGAACGCCCCTCAACCTTCAGGACCTTGACAGATGTACTACAGGAACCACCGAGCATTGATAAAACTTCTACAAAAGTTTGTGGTTGTTATTAAATCTGATTGGCTCAAACTGAAGGCCAAGAGTAGCAGCTGAGGATAAACAAAGTTGACAACATCAATTTGTTGTTTATTTTTAATGTGCCAAAGATGATTAGCTTAAATGATGTCCTTTAGATTTTAGAGCATGCAGTGTCCATGAGTAACATACAGGGCTTTGTATCAATTTTCATAACTCACCTAGATCCCATTTTGTAATTGCAACCACAAAAAGAGAGAGTATGGTACCACTGCAAACCTACAAAGACATTGCAGTCCATCTAATCTGAATGGTCAGGTAATGAGAGCAACACTCAGAGAAGCAGACAAGAGCCTCATGGTAACTCGGAAGGAGCTGCAGAGATCCACAGCTCACAGAATTGCTTTTTTCATTTTCTTTACTTATGTTTTTTTTGTGTTATAAAATATGTTTGTGCTTTGCATTGTGATTGTTTTTATATTCAACACCTAGGACCATGATGGAGACAAGTGTTTAAACATTCCTTTACTAGTCCTTTTGGCTATATGGATGTTTTTGTTTTTTGTTTTTGCAGGGGCATTTTGCATGATGAACCAATATCAACATAAACGCACCATCCCAACACTGAAACATGGTGGTGGTACCATCATGCAATGTTAGGGTATGGTACAGGATAATCATGGAAGAAAACTTGTTAGAGACTGCAAAAGACTTTTGATTGGGCGGAGGTTCACCTGGTAGCAGGACAGCAACGGCAAATAAAACTGATGTTCTCTCCATCATATCTGTCTGGGCTTAAGCTTTTTTAAAAACTGTCTGGCCTTTTAGTCTTGAGATGTGCAAATCTGTAATAGATATGCCCTAACAGACTTTTTACAGAGGAATCTGCTATAACCACAGCCAAAGGTGATTCCACAAAGTAATGATTCAGGGGCACTGCATACTGCATAGAAATTTTTAAACTTTTATTTGTAAAAAACGTTGAAAGTGACGGACCCTTTTCCTTCCAGTAGTTTATGTGCTATGTTGTGTTGGTTCATCATGCAAAATCACAAAATGTGTTAAAATAGTTGTTGCAGTGTGACAAAATTGGTGAAAGAGTCATGAATACTTTTGCATGGCAGTACTTTTAGTATTGCAGTGGAAATTGCCCTTGTGTTCCTGTCAGTGACAACACAGGCACGGCAACAAGCAGTACGGACCTTGATAACTGAGTGTGTGGCAATTCGCGCTGGAAGACTCAAGCCAACAAAACTCTGTTGAGATACGTCTGAACCTTCAAAACAAATACAAAAATGACAAGATAGCTGAACTAAATTTTGCTAGCTCTTTTTTGGCTATGGGATTAATAAATGTTGCATTAGTAAAAAGCACCAAATGAATGGAGGAAATTGCCTCAGGCTAGAGCTGTAAGAATAAACAACCAGGTTAGGCAAAGAGTGAAGAATGTAAATACACTGATGCATTAATCAGTGTTTATCACATTGTTCTACAAGGCAATAGGCTGTCCGTCAGTTTCACAGCCAGAGCAAGACCTAGAAAGTAAAACTACACCGCAATGAACTGAATATGTCACATGTGCCCCATCATCTTCAATTTCTATGAAGGCACAGATAAAGAAATGGAGAAAGGGAGGAACAGGGAGATGGAGAAGGCATCTACCAAATGCTGCACACTATAGCTAATTAAGTCATTTGAAATAGTCACAAAGGGTACATGTATGCAATAGAGCCAAGGCAAAGGGGTTGATGAGGCTCTGCAAGGCCCCAGGCTAACTTCAAAAAGAAGCTAAAGGAAAAGAGAGAAAGAAGAAAGAAAGGATAAGGGGGGGTTAATTGAACCCCAACTTGAAGAAGAGCATGGATGTCTGGTGTTGTGCAGCAGGAAAAAGGTTAAGCATGCCCCCAGCAGAGTATGTCTGCACACACGGGCTCTCAATGGGGAGCAGGTAGAAAGAAGCATGGTTGGAGAGATGGAGAAGTGCAGAAGAAAAGCTCCAAATAATTGAGAGTTCAGCGAACGGCCCCTTTTTTGCC